>QJNU01000539.1:0-52303 GCA_004154915.1 Monosporascus ibericus
TATTATTATTATTATTATTATTATTATTATTATTATTATTATTATTATTATTATTATTATTATTATTATTATTATTATTATTATTATTATTATTATTATTAATATATTATAATTTACGCCGTTTTAAAAAATCCATTATAAAACAAATCTTTATTTTAAAAATATACAAGCGTTTCTTATCCGATTTTATTACGATTAAAATATAGCTCATTTATTACTTATCTGAGTTATTATATAACGCGTTATTGTCCGTTTCGACTTAAAGTTTATATAACGGCTAACGAATTTAAAAGTATTTAAAACGAAAACTCTATTATTAAATAGTATTAATGGACACTTAAAATATTCCGTAAATAATATGTATATCCAGCTCATAACTATGAGATATTATATTTAAAAAAGAGATATTTATAACTTTAACGAAATTAAGTTAAGATACATTTTTATATATCGTCGAGTATAAAACTTATAAAATTAAAATAGATAAAAGGATTATATAAATATAAAAAAGATTAGAAATAAATTATAATTATATAACTAATTAATTCGTAATATTATAATTTATCTTTAACGTATTAAAAGGGTTGTTTAAATAAATACGCTATCTAGGTCACAATTAACAGCTTGTAATAATTAACTTATATTAAACAACTATAACATTTTAAATTAATTAAAGTTAATCGACCTTTTTTCGTAGCCTGTATCTATAGCGTTTTTATAAGTACGTATATTATATTCGGGATTGTCGTAAAACACTATATTTTCATTTTTTAGTTTTAATCCTTTTATAATAATTACTTTTAAGAGCTGTTCGCCATCTGTTTTCATTATCGTTTTCTTTTCTCTTTTAAGATCTTTTTATATAATAACTAGTTTTCCTTCGAAAAATATATTTTTTTAGCTTTTAGACGTTTATTGAAAATATAAATACTTTCGCGTACTAAGGGTGGCTTTTATTAAAGAAACTAATTTAATATTAAAATATTACGCAATGTTTATTTAACTAGTTGATCGACTTAATTCTTTTCGTCAGCGTGTCACTTTACTAATGTCTAATTCGTTTTTTCTTTAAAATGACGACCTTATCCCGTCACTTTATAAATATTTCAGAGTTTTTATAGAAAAGGTACGAATAGAACTCACCGAACTAAGCGGCGAGACTGTCGGTATAAACATAACTGGAAAAATATCAATTTTAGAAAAGACGTTATTAGGATTGAATGAAACAAGCTCAGATTTTTCGAACATAGATTTAATATTATCAGAGGTTTTCGCGGCTTTAAACCTTCGGGTAAAACCGAGAAAGAGTTTTTTCGCAATATAAATAAAATAGAATCGCTTTAAATTGTCCATATAAAGCTAATAAACGCTTTTTAATACGAAAAAACAGGATATATCGAAAGATTAAAGCCGATAACAAGAGTAGATAAACTTTAAAAGCATAATAATACTATAATTTACGTAATACTTTTTGAAATCGATCAAATAACAGTTTTCGTAGCCGTCGAGAATAAAAACGTTTCGATCCTTTCGTTAACGTTCGTGTGGATTCCTTAAAATAATGAATTTATTTTAAAATTAATTCGTATATTTCTATTTATTATAGCTCGTACTATCATTTTAATCTGTTAATAAGAAGTGGTTTCGATCTTAAAATCTAAGAATCGTTTTTCTTATAAAAATACGTAATACATGAGTCTAGTCTTAGAAATGCATAAGTTGTATAATTATAAGATATTGCGAATTTTTCATTACATTTGAATAAGTTTCAACATTTGTTTAAGTATTTATAATTATTATATACGATAATATAAAGACTTCTATTTAAAAATACGTTTCGCCGAACTTATAAATCATTTTCTACGATACAGTATTTTACGATTTTAACTCGAATAAATTCAAATTATTTTTAAAATATCTTCGTATAACATATATTACTAATTAGTTCTAGCTTAAACGTATTAAAAGGTTTCTTTTATACGGTTTAATAAAGTCTAACGCTTATTTAACTCTGACGTATATTATAGCCTGTTAAGTAAACAGTAAACTCTTAATATTTTTAACATATTAAAACTAAAGAAAAGGCGTTTACGTATTTGAGTTAAGGAGACCGTCGATAATCGATTTTCTTTTACTAAGTATTAACTTTCACGATCTGAGTTTATAATCGCCTTAGGAGGTATATCGGTATATTATATATACAACGTAAAGTCGGTGATTTTATATAAAGAGAAATGTTTTTACAACTAAGTTTCCGGGTTTTTTTAACTGACAAAACCAGGTTAATTTTCGATTTTGTTAATAGGGCGTTGTATTATGTTATTATTGAGATTAAATAATTATGGTGAACTCGTTAGACTATATTTACAAATATTTAAAAGGGGGATTTCTCCAAAGACCTTATACAGTCCTTCATCTGTGACTTTAACTGCGAAAACCTACTTTATTTATCGAAAAACTATGTTTTAAGGGATTGTATAGTCTGTATATTTTAGACTTAAATAATGGAAGAACTAGGTGTAAAATAAATTCAATATCTCGATAAAGCTATTCGAATATATAAAAAGACAATCGAACTGGCTTTTAGCTTTCGACTGTTTCGACAATAATTATTCAATACAATTGAGAAAGTATTACGTTAATAACGTTATTATTAAGTTCTATATATCTTTTACGTTTCCTATTAACTTTAACCTTTTAACGTATCTAACTTTTTCGTTTCAAAATCCGCTTATTCGCTTTCAATCGAAAGATTAATATACTGCTATCATATTTATATCGTAAAAAGAAATCTCCTTTCTATATTTACGGCCGGTTTAAAACTGCTATAACGTCCGATGATATTACATCTAACTTTTAAAAAGGGGGATTCATTTTATTTTACTTTATTACCCTTTAGATTTAATTTAATATCTTTAATCGCAGTTTTATCAACCGTTTTCCCGTATACTTCCATTAGTGCTAATGTTTTCATATTTTTAACTCCCTTTATAATATCTTTAAAATCCTAAATCTAAACGTTATTAATAAAAGACTTTAAACTTAATTATAGATGCTTAGTGATAAACGTAATACGAATGATTAGTCTTATAATAAAAAGTAATTTAATTTTCTTTAAAAAATCATTATTCTTTTAAAAGAAGCCTTTAAATTACATAAAAGCTAACGTCTCACACGTATGAGCGAGGGACACGTATGAGCGAGGCACTTTTTCTGCCATTCTAACTACCTATCTTCAATCGTCCATTTCTTAATACCAACATTATGGAACGCCTTATAAAAGAAGCGAGAATGAACCTAGCCTTTCAGGCTAAAAAAAGAGACCCAAAACTTAGTTATAGAAAACTTAGTTTTATTTATGAAGTCCCATATTCTACCTTGTTATACCGTTTTAACGGTAGACGCGCCCGAGCCGATATTATCCCTCCTTTGCAGAAATTAACGCCGACCGAAGAAAAATCGATTGTCGACCGAATCCTTGACTTAGATACGCGAGCGTTTTCTGTCCGGCTTTAATACGTTGAAGATATGGCCAATATATTGCTAGCTTAGCGCGTCGCGGAACGCGTCGGAGTTAACTGGGCGTCGAGCTTTGTTCGACGGCAAAAAAAACTTTAAACGCGTTTAAATCGGAAAATCGATTATCAAAGGGTATTATGCGAAAATCCAGAAGTATTTCGTAAATGGTTTGAGCTTGTTCGGGCTATAATCGCAAAATACGGTATTGCAGAAAAGGATATTTATAACTTCGACGAAACGGGCTTTTTAATGGGACTTTTGATGGTATGCGGTATAGTAATTACAAGTGCCGAAAGACGTAGAAAACCTAAATAGGCGTAATAAGGCAATCGGGAATAGGTTACAGTTATATAAGCTGTTAATTCGTAAGGTTGGGCTGTACCGCCATTTATTATTTTGGCGGGGAAAACCTATCTTGGTTCCTGGTATCGCGATAACCCATTACTACCTAATTGGAAGGTTGGGACCAGTCATAATGGTTGGACAACGAACGAATTGGGTTTAGAATAGATCCAGCATTTCGATAAACATATTCGAACGCGTACGAAAGGAACGAAACGCCTCCTCATCCTCGACGGCCACGAAAACCACCATTCGATAAAATTCGAAAAATATTGCGCGAACAACGACATTATTACGCTTTGCATACCTTCCCATTTTTCCTATCGGCTTTAACCTTTTGACGTATTTTGCTTTTCCGTTTTAAAGCGCGCTTATTCGTTTTATATCGAAAATTTAATGCGACGTTACCATACCCATATTACGAAAGAAGATTTCCTTACCGGTTTCTATAACGCGTTTAAAGTTGCCATGACGTCCGATAATATTAAAGCTGGATTTGTAAAAGCTGGGCTTGTTTTATTCGATTTTAATAACGTTTTTTCCGAATTAGAAATTCTTCCAGTTGTATTTACGCCGACCGTTTCCCTGCTTACTTCTTTCGGTTCCATACGTTCCCCTCCCGCGAAGATCCTTCGAAATATCCAAGAAACAAAAAGATGGGGGCGTTACTTGCAGAAAAAGATTAGGAATTACCAGGGAAGCTCGCCGACAAAATTGGTTAAATCGGTTAATCTTTTGACAAAAAGTAACTTGATATTTTTGCACGAAAACGTTCTTCTTAAAGAAGAAACAGCCAAATTGCGCGAAATTAACCATTTTTTTAGCAAATGTCGGAAAACCAAAAACAAACGTTTTCAAGAAGGAGGAATACTTATTATATAAGAAGGATAAGCTTTTTTGGCCGAAAAGGAAGGGGGTGGTGAAAAAATGCAGCCAACAGCGGTTGAAGGTGGTCGTCGCAAGAGGGTTGAGACGAGGGAACGGCGATGTCGCGTCTGCGGCAAGCCTGGACATAATGCGCGCACTTGTCAGGAAGTTGTAGAGACGTCTAGCGACGAAGAATCCGATTAATTTGAATTGATTTAGTATGTTATGGTTGTGTTATTTGAATTTGTTGTTACGGAACGCCAAAAAGTGCCTCGCTCATACGTGTCCCTCGCTCATACGTGTGGGACGTTATTACACTTAAAGTAAATGTTAAAAGATTAAAATTCAACGAGTTTTAAAAAAAGACATTTTATTATATAAAATAGAATTTTTTAACCAAAAGGGAACATAATAGTAAAGAGTCCTAACTAATCATAGTTATAAATAATCATCTTAATAATATTAAAACTAAAAACAGATATATAATGTTTACGATAAACCGAGATATAATGCACGGAGCTATAAGAATGTTTATATCCGTTTAATAAAAACGAATTTAATACATTATAATTAATTAAATTAAGTTTGTTGTTATAAAATACAAGTAGATGTCTGGCTTACTAGTTTATTAATCTTAATAAGAGGATACGTTATAACTAAGTTATAAGAGTTTAATATTAAGTGCTTAATTAATATATCGCGCTCTCTACTATTATCTCGAATATATTACCTCTTTAGACACTTTTTAAAAGTTTATACTAATATATCTAATTTAGATTGCAATATTATATTAAATTAGTTCATTAATCATTACTTTTTAATTAAATCTCTGTATAACCTTTTTATAAGCATGCACATTATATCCAAGTCTGCTATAAATGTTATACTTTTATTCTTTCGTTTTAACCTTCTCATGACGATTATATTTCGCAGTTATTAGCTGCATACTTTTAGTCTTATTATTCTTGTCGGCTTAAAGACCTTGATTTTCTTATATAATGCATGTTTTTCTTTTACCAAAACGATTACTTACTTGGTTTTCCGAACTTGATTAAAAATACTATCAATTCCGCGCATTTAAGTAACGTTTCACGTAAAAGAATAATTATTAATTAAACAACTAGCTGTCCTAACGACTTTTATTTGCAACCTACCTTAATAATGTTTAATTGCTTTTTCAAAAAAGTTTTTAATTTATTACTTTACAAGTATTTTTTAAAGTCTTTTTAAAAAAGAAGGGAACCGAGGAAAGTTACTAGCGAAACTGTTGTATAAGTATGATTTAAAAGTTTACAACTTGTAGGAAACATTATTATATTCGAATGGGATAAATTTAATTCTTATAAATCCAGATTTATTAATATCAGACATTATATTCGCCTTTTATGCCTCATTAAAGCCGGCGCAGAAATTTTCTTTTATAACATAAATATACTGACGTTATATTGAATTTTTCTTTCAAAATAAATAAAGGCGTTTTAATCGGAATGTTGGAATACATTCCAAGATTAAAGCTGATAAAAGCGTAAATACGTCTATAAAATATAATAATGCCGTTATTCGTATAACACTAATCGAATTGAATTAAATAATAACTTTTATAATAGTTAGGAATAAGGATATATTTTAATCTCTTCGTATACTTTGGTGTACATTTATTAATATAATTAGTCTATTTAAATATAAATCGTTAGCTATTTATTTGATCTCATTTATATTGAGTTTCTAATCAAGTTATAATAAGTATTTTTAATAGTAAAAATTAAAATAATATATAAAATTAAAAAGTAACTTCTCGAATTCATAAACTAATGAATTATAATTTGCTTTCAATTATCTCCGAGTATTTTACTCCTCTTATTTAATTTTTTTTTTTAGTATTTATAAATATTATGCTCGATATTATTAAACATGCGATCAAAGAGACCCTTTTGTGTAAAGTCATAGATGACTGTTTTTAATACAGTATTCCGTTATTATTACTCTAATAAATATAAACTATTAACTAAATATATTTAGATTTTCATATAATACTTTTAAACAATCGAGTTTTCGACTTAAACGCGCTTTAAATCTCTTTAACAGCTTAAAAGGTTTCAACGTCTAGTTAATTCCGCCGGGTATAGTAACGTGTTAAGTTAAGCATAAATTTAATATATTTTAAACATATTAAAGCTGGCTAAGAAACCTTTATCTATTACGAATAAAGATTCGCGTAATAATGAATCTCTTTTGGGTCAGTTTAATTTTCGTAAAATAAGCATAATATCGGTTCGGGAAACTGTAATATTACTTCGGTTTTTTTTTAATCTGGGTAAGGAGATATCGTATATATAATAAAGGTTTATAAAACTGGATATTTTCCATTTCTATTTATTTTTTTTTAAAAAAAGTTTATTACTTACATAATTAAGTTTTTTCCCTCTTTTTTAATATCACGTTCCGTAACGTTAGCTTTAAGAGAAACGATTAATAATAAACGGTTGCAATAATTAAAAAAATTGTCTGGCGAAGTAGGATATCCAAGGAGGTGATGTGGAACGTTATACGAATTAAACGAACAATGATTTTTACTATGAAATATAAAGGATATTAGTTATATTATTATAATAGGTCATTTTATAGGCGCTCTAGCACGCGTACACCCCTACAATAGCTGAGCCGCGGAACGTATATACTCCGATCTGTAGGGCCTTTGTGTATGAGAAGCACTCCGCAATCCCCAGCTAGCCGACAAAAGTCCCCCGGGCCAAATTCTGGGTTACACCAAAGTCCTAAAGAGGTCAACATAAGCGTTTTAGCGCGTCTGGCCCCAGCACCCAATTCCTTGGCACAGAAACGTTAATTGGTCCGGATCTCTCCAGTCATCGATCCAGACCCCCAGCTGAACAAAGACCGTTACATGCTAAGCGCTAACCCCGCACACCTATCGGCCTATGGTGTGATTATAATACCAAGGGGATCAATGTGTATCTCTTTTTCCATGGCTCTCGTACGATTTTAAGCCCCTTTGAACTCGCCGTTTAAGTATATTACGATATGGAGATTTTCCTTCTATAACAGAGTCCAGGGGTTTTAACCTCATAGAATAAGGTAGCTGAGAGCTACGATCTAATTGACGGCTAGAATCTGCTAGAACGTATACCCGACTGCGTTCTCTTCCTTTTCAGCCTGGTATTTGCCCCGTCTTGCAAAGCAGATGTATCAAAGTATCGCCTAGCGCCGAGTGCCTGCAGCAAGCTGAAAATGTCATAGCTCATTGTTATACTTCGAGTACTGTTATGGTTGCATTTTGCTTGCATAGCAGGGGTTGGGCGGAAGTCCGGCATTCCAGGAGTTCGGAAGAATATGCCGCCGGAAGCCCTGTCCACGCGGCCGTTCAGCCGGTATGCCAGCACAGTTTTTTTCCTCTGTATGTTTTCCAAAGGGACAGGGCCCGGCGGGAAGGAGCACCTTCGGGTGGTTTGAAGAATATGCAGTAAGCACTTTTTGTCGGGGAGGCAGTCCAGGTCCCACGCAGTGTGCACAGCCTCTGTTTGTTTTGACCTGTCACAAGGGCATTCACATGTAATAAAAGATATTGGTAGTCGCACAAACGATTGTCGCAAGTGAATAGATATTGGAAGCCGAGCATAGATGTTGGCGAGTGAATGAGAGATGTTAAACGCTGAATAGAAGATATTGCCGGGTGAGTAAAGGATAAACAACCTACACCAAAGATATTGACATCTGAAAATATAATTCCTCTATCGTATTCGAGGAGCAGAATTCAGTATTACCGGTTTTGTATGCAAATTGGGGTGCGTGCGACGGGAGGGCAAGAGAGACGTATCTAACAACACGGAGATGCATTGCAGTGATAAAGAACTTGAGAAATGGCAAATGTGTATAAGACAAGCATATGTCTGCCTCTTCCCCATCCGGTTTCATATCGCAGCATCATTTGCCAATATGAACACAGGTGATTTTCAAAAAGCTCATTAAGATGTTAAAACGACGGTCCTCATCCTTGATGTCAAATCTTTTCCCCACAGTCTTCTCCTCCGGGCCGCCTATGACGACGACGATAACTTTTGCTCCGGAAAGGAAGTCCGCCCAGATGGCAAAGGCAAGCACATAGGAACCCAGTACGGCGAGATACTGGCATGTGTTGGTTTTCTATTAACAGGTCTTTTGCGGGCTAAGAGAAGCATACTGTTATGTCATGGCGACCTTGCTGATACTGATTAAAGGAGACGTTTCGATAATATCACTTGCAATTGAAGCAAGAGTATTCCATCTAATCTACTTTATGGCTTGGAACCAACTCGATCTTCATAGCTAAGCGCAGGGGTGTCAAGGGAGGGGGAGAAGGTAGAACGTAGGTCAGGCGGATTCGTATACCCGGATGCGAAGTGAAATTATTATGACAGTGCCCGCATCAATTCGTATATGCAATACAGCCCGGCAAAATGACGAAAAAGCCACAAAGTAGTCCCTCCGGCTCACGCCCAACGATTTTCGGGGGTATATCTGACCTAACGTGCTTAGCTCATCCAGTCGTAACTGCTGGAAAGGCGACTTATTATGGTTTTCGTTAAGGGATCTTCTCCGCATTGTTCGTTTGTTATACTAGCTTATTATTCTATATTAAATGCAGTCCTGAATTGCAAGTCTGTAGGTGCAGATGCAGTGGGGAAGGAAGGGATCTTATTGGTGTGGTCGGTTTTATCCAGGCTGGCCGACTATGTCAGAGACCCACTTCACGCCCCACCGTGGTTTTTAAAGCTTAAAATTCATTTAAAAAATAACGAAATATCATAAAAATGAACGGGTTTTAATTATGGCTACACTATAATGTAATGTCCTCAGTTTAGTTACTTTTATAATGATAATTATAATAATAAAGCAAGAAATTAAGAAAGGTTTATATAAATACGAAATTTTGCTTAAATATTATAATAGGGCGTTTAAGGTAAAACATATAGAATTATAATGCTTAAGCGCTTTAAATTACTTAATTAAAGTTATAGTTAAAATTATAGGCCAAAATAATAAAGAGAATATTATTATATAAAACTTACGATTGTATTAAACTTTTAAAAATAAGATAACAAATTAAATAACATATATAAAGTTTAATTATATTAAATTTTTATACACATAGGTGTATTTAATAAACAGAGAATTATAAAAATATAAGACATTAATCACTTTATATGATTTAACAGATTTTAACTTATATTTTAACCTTAGAATATTTACTTAATAACGTACGAATGCTATATATATACTATTGAGTATGTTATATTTTATTATTTTTAATAGCTTTTAAAGTCGTTCTTTTATGCTTTACTTAGCAGATGTCCGAATTACTAGATAAAATGTACTCCTTTTAAGACCGTACTTTAACCCTGTTTGATAAAACAATTTATAAAAAAATAATAAAAATCGAATTATGCGTTTATTTAAATACTTATATGTTACGATTATAATTTTTTATATAATTTAAAAAATTATGTTTTAAATATAACATAATATAAATAAATATATTAAAATATTTATATATAAATATATAGATAAACAATGTTATATATAGTATATATAACGTTATATATATAACCTCACATGTTGAAAACAGAAATTTGAAAATGGTATAATTTTATCATTTTTTGTTATTTTTTAAAATTAAAATCTGTAATAGGGCGTGAAGGGGGTGATGCATGAAGTGGGCCTCTGACTTAGACAAGGCTTCGGGCCACACTACCAATTCTAATAATGGCGTTAAGGTCTTTCTCTACGACAACTATGCGAGGGGGTCGCTATTCGAACGGCGTCACCCTTTCCTCGAACATCTAACTCGTCTAACCGTGCGATCGACCGTAGAACATAACCATATTAATGTCCTAGTTAGTTTCAAAGGAGTAGTAGACTTTTGCAATACTAGAGCCTCCTATAAAATTATCGGCGTCACCGCCTAGTACTGTCGCAAATGTCGCTGAACATCAAACGAACATGGTTAATATTAAAAGTAAGTTTGGCACTGTTTAACTCTCTGTAGCGGTTGACTGGTTTAATTAATTATTAAACCTAATCGTACGGTTTATATTAATAGCAGTCACCTTTCCTTTTATATTTCATCGGTACGTTTAAAGCTGGTAATGCTTAAGCGTACATCATATTCAATTTTCTAACTTTTAACGCTTTTGGCGAATTCGCCATTAGCTGAACCAGAACATTAAGGCTAAAATCTTGCGATCGCTGGCAACCACTAGGAATCGATAAAGATGAAAGCCCTTGCTATATTATAACCGTTTATTAAGGTTTTAACGATATGGTATAATATATTTAACCACTTAAACCATTTACCTATTTATATTTTCGTATAGTTATAACGGAACAAAAAAAGAACTTATTAATATTCAAATTCCTTTCGTAATAAACCTTATTAACGAAAAGGCCGCCAACCGACTTTAATCCGATATTATAATTTTAATTATTATTTTCCGATGGGATAGAATAGAACGATAAGTTTAAATTAAGAAATAAATTATTAAAAACTTAACTAGATGCTTAAATTCGTTCGTTAAAAGTTATAAAAATAATTACTAAACGGATTATAAAGTGAAGACAAAATTTCTTATCGAAGTATTTATCAATTATTTTAATACGGCAATTTTTTCGACCTTCAACGGAACGTTTTACGCTCTTATACGGCTATTAAATTCGTAATTAATTAATGCGAAAGCGAAAGATAAATACGTTTTCGACATTAATATAATTGAATGAAGGTATAACTTTAATTTAAGTAATAATATAAAAATTGCCAAATCGAGTATTAAAATTAATTTAAGTATATTTTAATCTTCTAATAACAAATAACTTTTTACCTTTAAAATTATTAGAAATAGAAATTCCAAAATTTAAAGTTATAATTGTCGGATATCCCGAATATTACGGCTACGAATACGGACTAGTGTATTAAATTAATTATTAAATAAATCCGGCATATATTTTTGGAACCAGACGTAAAATAACGTTCAAGAAAGATTAATAATACCGATCATATTTAAATGCCGGAATAATAATATACCTATACGGTACCGAACGTACCGCATATTTTTCCGGATTATATTAACCCGGAACGTATTATTAATATGCAGGACGTTATTTATAATAAAGTTTACGTATAAACTAAATATCGGCCCATAAGCTGCAAACCGTCGAAGTACGTGCCCGACCTCGTAATTAACCGCGGAATTAAGATAATATTTTTTAACCTTAATTAAATCATTTAAATTATTTAATATTAACGGGTAATTTAAAGTAATAACGAAAAGACCGGTAACCATATCAGATAACCCGGAATATTAAAGGTATTATATTAAAGAACGATATTAACGAGTTACGCGGTATAATAACTGCGAAAATAGGTTAAATTAATACCCGGAAGGCGAATATAATCGGCCCATTAAATACGTAAATTATTAGAGTTTTTTTAGCAGGATATAAAAATTACGCGGTTACTATTAAACGAATTAAAAAATAGCTGGTACGGTTAATTAAAAACGAATTTAAAAATATCCGGAAAGCGGGAATCAAAAAATATAAAAGGAGAATATTTTACTAAAATAAGGATTAATTACGAAAAACGGGAAACTACCTTAACTTATAACAAAAGAACCCGATAAACCGTAACCGAACCAGGTAGTTAGCGGCAGAAAAGGGATTTATAACGGAACGATTTTTATATGGTCCAGGTTTACTTATATATTTTTAAAAACGTATAGCTTCGGATTAAGGCCTACTGCGGCACTAAAATTAACGGATATTAAAAATAACGTTAAAATATTTATTAAAATAATTATAAAAATCGCTTATTTCGTTGTAAAGTACGAAGCACCGCGATAATTAATATTAATTAACCCAGTTTACGTTTACGTTTGGTCACAAAAAATCAAAATAATAAATATTTTAAATACCTTTTCCGTATAATAACGAGAAATAAACGGAAATAGGAATATTAAAAATGCCCTACGGATAAAGGCGAATTATCGAAATTATGTAACTTGCATATAGCTTGGTATAATATTTATAATACCTTAATATTATATATTACTTTATTAAAGTTGTATTAAGTTTACAATATAAAGATCATTTAAGTTTAAAAGCTTTACATAAAAGGAGATACGAAAATATAAAATTATCCAAGATTTAGCTTTTGCGTATTAATAAATAACTAAACGAACGAAAAAAAAAAGGCCCCGGGTTATAATTTACGTTAAAAAGAGCGTTATTTAATAATATAATAACGATAACCGGTTTACTTTCGAACCTTGCTATAGCTGAACGTTAATAAATATCGTATGCTTAATAAGTACCGAAAGTTCCGTACGGATATAACGGTTGATTACGTTATTAACCTGGTGCCGCCGGATAATTACTTGGTAAAAATAATAAAAATATATAATATCCGGATTTCTAATTAAAGGTTAAAAAGAAAAATAAGAGGAAAGATATCGTGTAATAACTTACTATTAACGGGATGGTTTATAGAGATATACCTGGTAACCTTACGCATAAAGCGAGGTATATATTAAAATTTTTTTTTAATATCCCTTTTACGGAGATTTTCGTATACGACGACCTTAATTCCGAATCAGATTATTTTACGCTTTTAATAATTATTCCGGGTAAAGGTAAAAAAAAGGTAATACCGATTATAAGTATCGGAATTAAATTTAAACAAGTTTATAAACTTAATTATAATAAACGTAACTTTTTTAACTAAAAAAGGGCCCGGTAGCTTTGCCGAAAAGATTAAATTCCCGGGTAAAAACCATTATTTCGGTTTTCTAATTAACGATAAAAATACTAAGTAAACCGGTAATAGATCGAAGATATCGGATATTATAATAAACGTAACATTATTAAAACCTTTATTGTATTTAAAACAATTCGGAAATATATAAATAACTTCCGGACTAAAATAACGTAAACCGAAATTATACGGATAAATATTGGCAATTTTTATTAATAATCCGTAAAGCGAAAAAGGGTTATTAGCGGAAAGTTACTAAAAACGGTTTTTACAAACTATAAATTATATAAAATTATTAATTAATATTGATTTAGGTTTTGGTTAACGTTTTTACAGTTAGGGGTAGGAAATAAGGTAATAAAAATATATTTAACAAAATTAAAATTTTACAAGCGGAAGTCCTAAAACGATTTTTAACAAACGATAATTTAAATTACAATCTTTTAGAAATTATAAATTAACAAAATAATTATTTACTTAGGATAGTACGGTAATACTTAAAAAAGCCGAAATATATATTATAAAGGTATTAGACATTTTACCCGAGATAAACGGCGTTACGGTTAAATCTTTAAAGGTTAATTAAAAATCGGTTAAGTAATACGTTAAGGACGTTTTAAAAAATACGTTATAATTTACATATTTCCCGACTCCCTAGCGGAACGCCGAAGTATCGATAATACTTAAAGTAAGGAAAAGGAATAAGAAGTTACCGAGAGTTTAACGATTTATAATCTTATTTTCTCATTTAGATAAACGGTTAAAAAAGGTAATAATAAAACGGTTAACATAAATCATTTTAACGAATAATATCTTTAACTAATAATACTGTAAAACGTTATTTAAACGATTAACGATAAGTTTGGTAACGTCTTTTATATACGACGGGAAATAAGTATTTATAATAAAACGAAAGGTTTTTATAATTATAATAAAAGTATAAAAAACATTTAATATTTTATTATAAAAACGCTTACTGGAAAAAATAAAACGTTAAAGCTAGCCGTTACCGGTATTTCGTTTTACGAAATCCTTTTTATCGAATAAGCCAGTTTAATTATGGCTTAAATCCAAAACAACGGGTTATAACCAGGTTCGATAAAGTATACCCTAAGGTTTCTTATTTTCCGCGGTATTATATATATTATATTTCGTAAAGCTTTTAACGTCTCACACAAGCTCACCGCGTCTACAAGCTCACCGCCCGTTTTTTAGCACCTCGCAATAACAAATTCTAATAACTTCACAATAACATATCGTATTAATTAAAATTAATTGAATTTTTCTTGGTTAAACGTATCTATAATCTTTTTACAAGTACGCGGATTATGCCCGGGCTTGCAGTAAACGCCATACTTCCGTTCTTTAGTTTTAACCTTTTTACAACGACCTCTTTTAGTTATTATTGGCTATATTTCTTTTATTATTCCCTTCTTTTTAGGCCGAAAGAGCGTATCCCTTTTATATAATAAATGTTCCTCCTTTTTAAAGATGTTTGTTTTTAGTTTTTCGACGTTTGCTTAAGATATAATTCGTTTCGCGTAATTAGGTAGCTTTTTCTCGAAGAAAAGCATTTTCATACAGAAGTAATAAGTTACTTTTGGTTTAACGATTAACCGATTTAATTATTTTTATAAGCCAATTTCTTTAATAATTTTTAATCTTTCTTTTTAAATAACGCCCTTATTTTATTACTTTGTGGATAGTTTTAAGGGTTTTCGTTAAGGGAAAAATGGAGCCGGTAAAAGTAAGCGAAAAGATAGTTGACGTAAGCATAATTAAAGGAACTTCTAATTCGGAAAGAAGGTTATTAAGATCGAATAAAACAAAACAAGGTTCTACGAATCCAGATTTGATATTATCGGAGGTTATGGCAGTTTGGAACGCGTCGTAAAAACTGGCGAGAAAGTCTTTTTTAATAATATAAATATAATAATCTAGTATTAAGTTTTCGATATACTACGAATAAGCGCGTTTTAAAATTAAAAGATAAAATAAGTTAAAAGGTTAAAGCCGATACGAAAGATACGCGGGTATATAAAGCGTAATAATGTTATGGTTAAAGTAATATTTTTCGAATTTTATCCAAAGGTAACTTTCGTAACCGTCGAGGATAAGAAAACGTGTGGTCTTTTTTGTACATATTCGTATATGTTTATTAAAGTATTAAATCCATTTTAAATTTACTTCGTTTATTATTTAATTATTATAGCTTATAACAAGTTTTTAATTGGATAGTAATAAATATTTACGCTATTAAAAATGAAGGTAATTCTTTATTCTTATAATAATAAATAATGGTAAAATCAAACTTCACGAATTAATAATTCATATAATTATTATTTATTTCTGATCATTTTGTTACGTTTATTTAAGCTTTTTACGTTTTTTAATATTTATAATTACCATATCCGACATTATAAGAAACCTTATTGAGAAGCTCGTTTTGTCGGAGTTATAAAATTCTTTTTTGCGATATCGTACTTTACAATTATAACCCGAATAAATTCGAATTATTTACGAAATATTTTTAGACTTTCGTATAAAACCCGTTAATAATCGATTTTCCGATTTAAACACATTTAAAGTTTTTTTTGCCGTTTTATAAAGTTCGACGCCTAGTTAATTTTAACGCGTCCCGTAACGCGTCAAGTAAGTAATATATTAACCATATTTTAAACGTATTAAAGCCGGATAGGAAACGTTTACGTATTTAGGTTAAGGATTCGGTCGATAATCGATTTCTTTTCGGTTGGCTTTAATTTTCGCGAATTAAGGATAATGTGGGTTCGGAAAACTTTATTTTTATATTGGTCTTTTAAAGTAAATTCGGGAACGTTATATATCGAATAAAGGCGTTTATAATTAAATTCTAGGTTTTGTTTTTTTAGCTTAAATGACTAAGTTTATCCTGGTTTCTTTTATAAGCCGTTCTATATTATTGGTATTAAGAAATAAACAATTGAAGATAGGTGGTTGCAAGGTGCCAAAAAACGGGCGGTGAGCTTGTGTGAGCCGTGAGCTTGTGTGGGACGTTATAATAAAACCGAACCTTAAAGTTCGGTTATACGGACGACTAATATTTATATAAAATATTTAAGATACTTAATAAAAACGTATAACTTTTAATTCAGAATATATAATAAGTATTATAACAAAGTAAAAAGAATTAAGTTTATTTCGCCTTGAAAAAAGCGAGACATTATATATTATTAAAATACGGAAAGAATATAATCCGCCGGTGGTAATCGACGAGAACTTTATAATTTATCCGGTAAAAAAACCGGAAGATAATAATAAGGCGTTAATACTTTAATAACCTAAGCTGTAATTAAATAAGCGATTAATATTTATGCGATACGTTTTAAAGAAAATAAATGAAATAATGCAGTTGGTTTAATATATACGGCATCTAGTAAAGACGAAATACGAACCTCCGGCGTCCGGATTACGGAAAGTTATAATCACGTATATTATTTTTACAATATTATATATCGTAAAAACGTAATACGAAAAATACATTAAGTAGGTAAAAAAGATTCAGGTTAGCGTTAAAGTAAATTAATACGTAAAGGGAATTTAATAAACTTTTACCTTAATTATTAAAGTTATATTACCGGTATAAAAAATAATATTTACGGACGTTTTATATTGTAATTCGAGATTACCGACGGCATAAATAACCTTAAACCTTATATTATAAAATTTATATATAAACTGCGAACTATCGACAGAAAGTACCTTTTAATTAAAAAACGTATAGTAAAAGGTTTATAAAATCTAAAAGTCAAAGTATAGATAATAATGAAAATATTACTATCTATGTAACGACTTATTTTAATTTTTCTCATATATTTACTTAACTCGAAAAAAAGCCTCATATAAAAACTTACTAAAAAGGAAAGTATCATAACTTTCGAAATCTAATATACGATTTTATTACCGGAAAACGTTATCGTCTTTTCGGACGGTTTGGAGGATAAACCGAAAATCGGTTACGGTTTTACGGTTTACGAAAATAAACGATTTTTCGGTATGAAATGCGAACGTTTAAAATCTTATTTTATTATTTTCGATAAGGAAATAATAAAAGCTTAAAAGAAATTAAAGTATGTCGTTATAGGATTACCGGAGATTATCCGGAAACAAATATGGATTTGCTTAAATAATACGGAAACGATTTAAAGGATTAAAGTAAATATTATTATACTTTTTTAATAAATATACTTAAAATTTTACATAACGGCGGATACGTATAAGGTCGGAATACGTTAAAATTTTAATATATTACGGCATAAAGATATTAGTAAATAAATTAATAAAATCGGCCTTAAAGTTATCAAACCTTAATAACGATTATATAATTATAATTTACAAGATTAAATTTAAAGTAAGGTTATAAAATAAAAGGTAATCAAAAACGGAATAAAATATAACATTTATTAAACATTTATAACTTTATAGAATTTAAAAATTAAATATCTAACGAAGCCGGTTTTTTGTTATTACTTAGCATTCTGTACGGGGTATAAAACCTTTATTTAATATTACCGGAAATTTAGGTACGATAACGCCGAATTATATTATATTTGCGGTAAGTTTAAAACACGGGAATATTTAGTTTATTATAAAAAGGCGGACGTTCTTGTCGAAAATTAATTAATAAAACCGAAAACGCGTTTATAAAAACTTAAAGATAAAGTTCGTTATTTAAAAAAGTTTATAAATAACTTAATCGTTTTTAAGAATTATATCGGGGTTACGGGGTTTTGCGGGAACATTTATAGGCGAAAAAACCGGAACGGGGTTATATTAAAGCCGTTACCGGATATCCTTTTATACGGAATAATTATTTTATAATAATAAAAGTTCCTTAAACTCCTAGCGACTTTCTTTACATAAAATATCAGGAATTCGGCGTGTATTTTTAAACGTTTTTAAAGGAATTAAAGGGAAGGAAAAAGGAGGATTTTTTACTTATTAATAGGGTTAAACGCGGAATTTATGGGAAATAGTTAATTAATATACTTAGTTATTATAATTATAATTTAAGCTTTAATTTTCGAAAATTCCCGTTAACGGAAGGGAGAAAACGTTAAATACTACTTTCGTATGAAAAAAAGAGGATATAGCTTAATATATTGAAAACGGCGACGCGTTTTGTGACGGCTAAGGGGTTTAACCAACTATTAAACCTAGTCGTACGGTTTATGTTAGCAGTAGTATCGTAGGAAACTAAGCAATGGTACGTTCAATAGTTACGTCTGGTAATAGTAAATTGTCAAAGGTAATCTGGGTAACCAAGTTATATTATAAGCTGGTAATCTATCAAGGTTATGGTAACGATAAACGTATATATCTTCGTCTTGGCTTAAGGTGCTTAAACGGTTTAAACCTTTTTGTTAGTTAAGTCTTTTCGAGCCCCCTTAAGCCCTCCTCGTAGCTCAAGCGGCTTAAAATCCTTGGACCAACGGGGGCTGTTAGTTTCTTTGAGCTAGTCACGTGACGTTTTAAGCTTAGGTCGGAGCTGAAGTCTCAGAGCTCCGACTGTGTATGTTGCAGCCAAGACCGCTAGGTCATAACACGATTCCTCCCCTCCAGGATCTTTGCCCTCAAAGATTAATTTGTTTGTCTGTTGATTCTGGTAAGTAACCTTTCCTTTTTTATACTCATGATGTCGGGTCGAATTAAAAAACGTCGTTCTCGTTAGCGTATTAACGCTTTGGTTCTTTCAAAACGAATTAATCGTCTTGGTTTTAACATACCTTCTTGTTCTCGTTATAAAAAGGAGGGTACAGATTGTAAGGTTGCCCGTAGCCCTGTAAAATGCGCACAATGCATTAGTTATGGTAATCCTTATAATATTTTTAGGCCTTTAAAAACAAAGGATCAAAAATTTCTTCACGAAAAGGATCGTTTAAAACGTAAAAAGGAACAAGTTCGAAAAATATTACGAGCCGCTACTAATAAACTCGATCGTTTGCAAAAACAAAAACGGCTTTTCCGTCTTCGGGGTATAGAGATGCTTCGTCGTGGTATTAAGGATGCGAAAGCTATAAAGGAGTTCGAACGTTTAAAAAAGAAACAAAAATAGTTAAAGGCGGCGGTGGTCGCGGCTACATCAGGCCAGGTCGCAGATCCGGCCGACTGGTCTGATCCTATTAATTGGTCGACTGCTAATTAAGGCGCGGCCGTCGTTGTTGGTAAAAGCTTCTTAACAGGCGCTGGGCGTTCGTAAGGTTCTTAGCGGGTTTCCAGGTGTTTTCGGAATCCGGGTAATTTTTCCATTTAACCAGGTACTAAGTAAGTCCGTTCTTTTTTGCGTATATTTAAAATCCTTTTTGCTTCGTATGTTGGTATATTTTCTTCTGCCTTTTGTTTATATCCTATATTTACCTTGATAATGTCCGTTATTAACTTAAGTAAGGAAATATAAAACATTAGATAAAATTTAACTTTAAGCGGTAATTCTAATTAATAATTGTTTTTTAACGTTTTTTTTAATGATTTTATATAAGCTAATATATTTAAAGTTAATCTTTTTGTTTGGTTGCCTGGTTTGGATGTTTTTGGTAGCTAGGTAAACCATTTTTTCTTTTTAGAAAGTTAATTTTTTTAACCTTTTCTAGTTGTAATATTTTTTCATTTGGTTACGTACGAATTTAAGTTTTATTTTTATTTCCGTATATAATTATTTAAGTTATTTTAATATAAAAATTACTTTAATATTAATAAGTTCTTTACGTATATTGCTATAAACTTTTGGTATAAAACTAAATTTGGCGTTCGTTAAAATCGTCTTAATGATTTCGTAATAATTGATATTATAAGTTAATTAAATAATAAGTAATTTTAGGACTTAATCGTTTTGTTCGTAATTAATATAATATCGTAAGTAAATTTTTAATGTTTAGTTAGTTTTTTTTTATTCATTTATTTAAGGTTTAAATACGTTAAATAATTTATGATTTAAGATTAATTACGTTATAAATCCTTATTAAAATTTTAAAATAAATATCGTTTTTTTATTTAAAATAATTCCCGTTAATAATCCATATACTTTTAAAATATATTTTAAAAAAATATAAATTAATTATTCCTCGTTTATATTTTCATTATATAATAGAAAATAAGAAAATCAAATAAATCGGTTAACGATTACGAAAATATTATCGTAATATATATCCGTAACTAGGTTTTTTGATGATAGGAATTTAATAATAAAGTCGAAAATAATTAGATCCTATAATCGCTTTGCGACTAGTAATAGCTGTAGTTTTCCGTCTGGCTTGTGTCGTCGAGTCTTTGACTTATTGCAAATATGGCATTATTATCGTATTTTCTTTTTTATTAATTTTATTTTAAGAAAGTAATAAATGCGTTATAATCGTTCTAAGGTTTTATGGATCCCTTGGTATCCATATAGCTAATGTTCGTATATATTTCGTATTAATGTTTCCTAATATTATTTTGGGATTTGTATTTTTTCCATTCTTTAGTCAGTAGGTAAATTATCGTTATATTCCTAGAGATTTTGGTATAGATCGAAAAATGCTGTTTTAATTGTTGCTATTTGTCGTAATTACAGATATCCTTTTGGTATGGTATCGAAGATTTAATAATTAACCTTAATTACTTTTTCCTTAAGGTCTGGTTTTCGATTAAATACGTTTACTTTGCCATTTTTTAATCCCCTTTAGTGGATAATAACAAAATCGTATTTTGCTAATTTTTAGCGTAACGTAATTATCGTCCTGTAAGTTTTCTGGTGGTAATAAAACGAATAAGGTTTTTATGGTCGGTATATACCTTAACCTGATAATGGTTTCCTTTAAGGTAATATTTGAATTCTCGGAAGGCTTTAACGATAACCATAAATATTTTGTCGGGAATAACGTAATTCAATTTTGTTTTTTCAACTTATAAAAATAAAAAGCGATAAAATATAGCTATCCTTAATCGTTACAGTATCTTATTATTACGCTTAAAGCGTAATCCGAAACATCGGTTTCAGGCTTAATTAAACGGTTTAAGTTATATATAATTAATATTAACTCGTTAATAATCGTATCTTTAATTTCTTAAAAGGCGGTTTCCGTTTTTAATATCTAGAAAAAGTTATTTCCTTTTTTTGTTAAGTTAAATAATGGTATAATTATTTTGTTAAAGTTTCGAACAAACTTTTTATAATAATTAACGAATCCGAAAAAGGTTTGCATTTCCTTAATTATGGTAAATATTTCCCAATCCTATATAACAGCGATTTTCTTAAGGTTTATCTTAATGCATTTCGGGGTAATAATATATCTTAAAAGTTCCACTTTTTGCATATAAAACTGGCTTTTTTCCATGTTAACTAATAGGTTGGCATCTTATAAGGCTTAAAAAACTGTATAAACGTATCCCATTTATTCCTCCTTATTTCTCGAATAAATTAAAATTTCGTCGAAGTAATAAATAACGAAAATATCCATGTATTCCTTAAATATATAGTTAACCATTCGCTAAAAAGTTGCTGGTACGTTCGTAAATCCGAATAATATAACGAGGTATTCGAAAAGTCCGTATTTCGTTTTAAAGGCCGTTTTTTATTTATATCCTAGCTTGATACGAATTTGATTATATCCTTCCTTAAGATTTAGGCTTGTAAACTAAGTAGCTACGTAAAGGCGATCTTTTATTTCGTTAATTAAAGGTAATAATTTTTTATCCTTAACCGTAATATCGTTTAATTATTTATAGTCGATAATTAAACGTAGCTTATCGTTTTTTTAATACGAAAAATATAGGGTATCCAGCTGATAAACTGAAACGTCGTATATAACTTTTTAGAAATTTATATTTAAGGTATTTACGTAACACTTATAGCTTTATTTTATTATGGTTATAAATTAAATAAAATCTAATCGATATCCCTTCCTTAAGGACTATTTTATAATCCCATTCGCTATTTTCCGGTAATTTCGTTTCGAGTTTCTTTCGAAATAGTTATTTATATCTATAGTACTATAAAGGTACGTTAACTATGGTTTCTAGTTTTAAGGGCTGATACTGTAGGTAATCGTTTATTTTTGGCAACTTTATTTTAATGGTAACGATAATACGTCGTATCTTTCTGTAATACCTTTATTCTTTTTTATGGTTTGTTGCTGTTAGTAGTAAGGTTTCTGTCGTATCCTTATGCCTACATTTGTCGTTATCTTCGATCAAATATTAAGATCTTTTCGTATCTTACTCTTTTTTGTCGCATGAATTTAAAGCGAACTTTACCTGGTTAATTATCTAATCGATTTAGGGGTTATATTAATATAGTTATGGTTTTCTGAGGATTATGTCGTAATTCCTTATCGGAACGATATCGAAGTTTGCTATCTGTTTTCGTTTATTAACGAAAATCTCGAGGTAATTAATCTCGCGGCTAATCTTTCCGTTATCGTAAGTAAATCCCTAACCTTTTGCGTTTTCGGCGATGTAGGATTTCATCTTTTCCTTCCATAATAATCGAAATCGGTTAACTATATTTAGCGTAATATAATTACCTTTTATTATTCCGTAATCCATAAATGCGGTAAACCAATATGTTCTAATCCTTACTTACAGGGTAATAAGGTCGTTCTTGGCTCTTATCGTCGTATTTAAAGCCTTTTTGGGAAGCTCCTGCTGGCTTTTCCAGGTCTTATTATCCTGCGGCTTTTTTACAAATGGCGTTCGTCTTTTAACTTATCCTTTAGCGCTTTAATGCGCTTCTGATTTTATGCGTTAAGGGCCTTCAGTTACTTCAGCTGTCCTTCTTGCTGACGTAAAGTGGCTTCGAATAGGAGGGCTTGCGTCTGAAAGTCTTCTTTAGTAATATATTCTGGTTCGGGGGTTCCTTATCGTATTTAAAATTGGGCGTCGTATTACCTCATATTTTCATTTCTCTTCTTTATTTCGTATTTAATTTCTTATCGTTTGTCCGGGTTATCCGTAAAGGTTAAACGGAAGTTCAAGTTGTTAATTATTTCCAAGGATACCTTTATAACTATCTGGTAAATCCATTCCTTTTTTGTCTTATAATCGTACTAGCCGTAATGCCATATAGGGTCTTTATCGGGATAACTCTTTCCTTCGGGCTAATTCGTTATTGCCGTAATAATGTTGATAATGATTTCCGAACCGAATGTTCTTAGGTGTTTGTATTATTGTTAATCCTTGGGGTCTTTTCCAGTTTAATTATAGAAGTCAAATCCTTAGTTATATATTCGCGGAAGTCGTATCTTAATATACCGTTTTCTTTCCATATATTTCGGATAATAAGTACGCTTATATTGGATAGCATGAAATTTCCCGTATCGGTCTGGTTATCCTGGCAATAGGTTCTCATCCTAACCTTAGTATTTTTTAATTCATGCGTTTAGTTCTAATTATTCGTACCGTTGTCGCCGTTTTTTCTGAAAACGGGAAAGTAACTTATCCTTTGAAAGTTCCTTTTATTTGTTGTATTTTTTTAGCTATTGGGTTATTGTAGGTCCTGTGGTAAGGGCTCGCTATTCCTAAATAGCTGCTTGGGATAGCTTTTTCGCCTTTTATAATCCCTGCTGTACTTTTTTAAGGGGGCTGTGGTTATCCCTGATCTTGATTATATTAATTAACCTATTATCGTTTCCTTGGCTGGTTCGAGGGGGTCCCTGGGGAACTGGTGTCCAGGTATTTTGTCGTGGCTTTTTAGGTACTTTGTATTAATAAGCTTTATGTCTTATCTTGTTACAGTTAAAGCATTTAATAGTACGCGGGTCGCGTTATTATATTACGCCTAATTCCGTAGGTCCTAATGCCGTTTTATAGGATGTGTTAGTTTTTCGTAAAGCGCTAATGCTAGGGGGGTACCTTGGCTTATTATTTTGACGGTCCTTAAAATACCGAATCCTTTAAGCGTATTGCTGGTCGTCGATTTTAACTGCTATAACGATATAATTTACTAACTTTTGCGAGCGTTTATCCTTCAATAAACTTTTTGTATTTCCTTTTTTAAGCCGTTAAACAATATAATTATTAATACTTTTTGTCCTTAATTAATTTTCGAATTTAGTTAAATAAAACAGTTGCCGTATCCGGAAGCTAATTTGTTTTATTTTAAATTTTAATTTTCTTTTCGGTTTTTGTTTTTTCGTTTATTATTCCGAATGTCATTTTTAATTCTTTTTTTAAATCTTTCGTAATCGTGATAAGTATTCGTAATTTTTGCGGAGCTTTTTTAAGGCGGTTTAGGAACCTATTTACGAAGGGTAAGCTTAAACTAAATAACCGTATTTCCGGTTAACTATTTTATAACGAACTGGATTCGAAAGGTAGGCGTTACGAGTCTAATTGGGAAGTACTTAAAGTAAGTACGGTATTCCGTAAGGAACTATTGTAACTTGGTGGTGGTTCTGTCGAAAAGGGTAGGCTTGGTAGGCTTCAGGACTTCTCCGGCCTTCTTGCCGTAAGCTGTCTAAGTAGGTGGTGCTGGTTAAACTGGCTGGTCCGGTTAATTAAGTTGCTTTATGTTGGTTTGTCTTTTTAGTTCGACTTGTTAAGCTTCCAGTTAATTACGGGTTTTTTAAGGGTATTAATAAGTTTAATATTATCGTTAATAAGTTAAATAACCGCGTTAGTTAGCTAATTAAGTCGGCGTAAAGCTTTTTCCTAAGAAAGATTAGGTTAAGTTTTTTCGTTATCGAAATTTATGGGGTTATTTTCGGGGATTTTAAAGGTTTCTTTAGGGACGGGTTACTTACTGGACAACATAATATTAAAGGTATTACTTAAAGTTTGATAATATTATTAAATAAAAGCTTATAACGTATAACAACTAAAGGGTTTAACTAATTATTAAACCTAATCGTACGGTTTATATTAACAATAATGTCGTAAGAAACTAAGTAATAATACGTTTAATAATTACGTCTGGTAAAAGCAGAATATTAAAGGTAATCTAAGTAACTAAGTTATATTATAAGCTGGTAATTTATCTAGGTTATAATAACGATATACGTATATATCCTCGTCTTGGCTTAAGGTACTTAAACGGCTTAAATCTTTTTGTTAGTTAAGTTTCTTCGAGCCCCTTTAAACCCTCCTCGTGGCTTAAGCGGCTTAAGGTCCTTGGACCAACGGGGGTTGTTGGTTTCTTTAAGCTAGTTACGTGACGTTTTGAGCTTAGGTCGGAGCTGAAGTCTCAGAGCTCCGACTGTGTCTGTTGCAGCCAAGACCGCTAGGTCATAACACGTTTACGGATAGAAATTACTAAATACGTTTATACTTAAAAATAGGTTAATTAAAAATAGCTTTACATAGCTTAGCACGCCCTATATGCTCTAAGAGAGGCTCTGAGACAGCTGTTATACGGCTTAACCCCTCCTGTTATAACCTAGCGGTCTTAGCTATAACACAAAGAGTCGGATCTCCAAAACCAGACCCGACCCAAGCCAAGAAGTCACGTGACGAGCTCAAAGGTCCCAAAATACTAAGCACCTTAAGCTCTTTAAGCTATCAACTGAAGCTTAAAAAACTTAAGGGCTTTAAGGATTTAAGCCGCTTAAGCTTCTTAAGCTATAACGAAGATATATACATTCTTTATCTTCCGTATTTTAGATAGATTATTAACTTATAATATAATTTGGTTACCTAAATTACTTTTAATAATTTGCTACCACTAACGTCTCACACATATGAGCGAATCACACATATAAGCGAATCACTTTTTTAGCCATTCCAACTACCTATCCTCAATCGTCCATTTCTTAACACCAACATTATGGAACGCCTTACAAAAAAAGCAAGAATAAACTTAACCTTTCAGGCTAAAAAACGAAACCCAAAACTTAGTTATAAAAAACTTTGTTTTATTTATAAAATTCCATATTTTACCTTAATACACCGTTCTAACGGTAAATACGCCCGAACCGATATTATCCCTCCTTTGCAAAGATTAACACCGACCGACGAAAAATCGATTATTAACCGAATCCTTAACCTAAATACGCGAACGTTTCCTATCCGGCTTCAGCACGTTAAAAATATGGCCAATATATTGCTTGCCTAACGCGTTACGGAACGCGTCGGAATTAACTGGGCGTCGAACTTTGTTAAACGGCAAAAAAAACTTCAAACGCGTTTAAATCAAAAAATCGATTATCAAAAGGTACTATACGAAAATCCAGAAACATTTCGCAAGTAGTTCGAACTTATTCGGGCTACAATTACAAAATACGGCATCGCAAAAAAGGATATCTATAACTTCGACAAAACGGACTTTTTGATAAGCTTCTTATGGCATCGGGCATAATAATTACAAATATTAAAAAAAGTAAAAAACCTAAACAGGCGCAACAAGGAAATCGGGAATAAGTTATAGTTATACAAGCTATTAATTCGTAAAGTTAAGCTTTACCGTTATTTATCATTTTAGCGGGGAAAACCTACCTTAGTTCCTAGTATCGCGATAACCTATTACCAACCGATTAAAAGGTCGGTACTAATTATAATAATTAAATAACAAACGAATTAAGTTTAAAATAAATCCAACATTTCGACAAACATACTCGAACGCATACGAAAGGAACCAAACGTCTTCTTATTTTCGATAGCTACGAAAGTTATTATTTGATAAAATTCGAAAAATACTGCGCGAATAATGGTATTATTACGCTTTGCATACTTTCCCATTTTTCCTATCGGCTTTAACCTTTCGACGTATCCTGCTTTTTTATTTTAAAGCGCGTTTATTCGTTATATATCGAAAATTTAATGCGACGCCATCATACCCATATCACGAAAGAAGATTTCCTCCTTAACTTTTACAACGCGTTTAAAGCTGCTATAACGTCCGATAACATTAAATCCGGCTTTTAAAAAGCTGGACTTGTTCCATTCGATCCTAATAACGTCCTATCCGACTTGGAAATTCCTCCAGTTATACCTATACCGACCGTTTCCCCTTTTACTTTTACTGGTTTTATTTCCCCGCCCGCGAAAACTTCCAGAAATATCCGTAAAATAACAAAACAAGAACGTTACTTATAAAGAAGGATCAAAAATTACCAGGGTAACTTCCCGACAAAAATAATTAAATCGGTTAATTTTGTAACAAAAGGTTATATATTACTTTTGCATAAAGCCGTTCTTTTTCGGGAAGAAAACGTTTAATTACGCGAAACGAACCATATCTTAAGCAAACGTCGGAAAACCAAAAACAAACGTTTCCAAGAAGGAGAAATACTTATTATATAAGAAGGACAAACTTTTCTAGGCGAGAAGGAAAGGGGTGGTAAAAAAATGTAGCTAACGGCAGTTAAACGCAGTCGTCGCAAAAGGATTAAGACGAAGGAACGGAAGTATGGCGTTTACGGCAAACCCGGACATAATGCGCGTACTTATAAAAAAAGCTGTAAATACGTCTAACGAAGAAAAATCCGATTAATTTGAATTGATTTAATATGTTATGGTTACGTTATTTGAATTTGTTACTGCGGAAGGCTAGAAAGTAATTCGCTCATATATGTGATTCGCTTATATGTGTAAGACGTTAAATGTAATTATTATATATTTTATTATTTAGTTTTTTACGATATTACTGTTAATATAAATGTTACGGTACCAACGTTACGGCTTAGCTAAGCAGCCATAACGCTATATAGCTGCAGGCGCACCACGCCTCTTAGATAGTTCTCTCTTTCTTCTTCTTCGTGCAATAACAGAATACCTTACCCAGCCTTTAGAGACGATTAGCGCCGTGATAGTTTGTTGCATTTTTAAAAACAAACTTTCATGGTAGCTTACCATTATTACGCTTTAACCTAGACCTCGCAGAACCTTAGGTCCGTCGCTGATACGTCGCAACCTCGCTATGACTTTACTTGATATCCCGACCCCAGAAGGTACCATAGGTGCCAATACTCCAGCTCCTGAGCAGGCGTAAAGCAGCGGCATAGCGCCGCCCCCGCGACCTACGAATTCCCAAGAATTTTTCCACGGATTTCCTTTCCTAATTACCGTTACGGCTTACCTTATATACGATTTTATACCGCTTGGTCGACTCCTTAAAGTTAACGAATAACCTTAAAAAGTTTTCGGAAATGTTTTCGCAGCATTCGAGGATAACCATAAATACCTAAATTACGAACAAAATGCGTTACAATAACGTTTTATAATTACGGAATAATCGTTACAATAAGCGGAATAATCCCTGTACGAAAGTTATTAACTCCGCGAACGATTAACTACCGCGGAATAGTTATTATAGCGCGTAAGCTAGATCGCCTTCGAAAATATGCAATTACGCGAACGTTTGGTAACCGCGGAACGGGCGTCCCAATAAAACTTATTCCCTTACGTTATACCAGCACTACCTGCTAACGCTTTAATAAAATTATTGGGAATTAATTCCAATAGGTTTAGATAACGCCGCCATAACGCCAGGGGCCCGCAACCGGGCCCGTAACTTTTTACAACCCAACCCTTAACGGTTCCGCAACAACCCCGTCCGGATTATGCCTTACCGGCAAGCTAACCCCTTTTCGGTATGGCAAAAAGCCAGCGTTTACGCGGCTTAAAGTTACCGGTATACAAAAAGGACGTTAAGAACTTAATAATCCGCCAGAAGAAATATATTAACTGGCGTTTTTTAGTACGCCTAAAATTTATTATTAATCGGTACGCTTACCCGACGCCTAGGGACCGCATTATATACGCCGCTTAACGCCTTTAGGGCGACGCTTATTCGCGCGTACGTAAAAAGATCGATAAAGTGGCGGTACGACCCTTAAATTCCGAAACGTAATCGTACGGATAGCGGGACGTAAACGATATGTTACTGTTCTTAAACCAAGTTTATATTATTGTCGACGTACTGGCATAAGCTTATAAGGACTTCCAGGGCCTAAAATAAGGTTTTATATCGTTTGCCGACTTTATTAACGACTTTATACGCCTGGCCGACTAAAGTTAATAACCGCTAACCTTACGTATTATCTTATTATAACAAAAGGTTAACGGGGCGCTTCAAAAAGTATTCGTTCCGTAAATGCGGCGCCTTAGTCCCGAGGATAATACGGCGTAAATATAACTCTTTAGGGACCTTTTAAATAATATAACGGACCGGGCCTTTTTTAAGCGTATAGGAAAACCTTTTGGTAATAACGTTCCGATACCGTAACCCCTTAATAACGTTTCGGAATCCGAACTTATGCAGCTAAACGCCGTAATTATTAAAAAATAACGGCCCCCGCGGACCTTTAAGCGAAAAGGAAAGGTAACGCCGGCGCAGATTAAACTTTTGCATGTATTATGGAAAAAAGGGGTATTACTTTTTTATTTACCCTAACCGCCGACCGCGCCTTTTTAATTAGGAAAAAAACTAACTTTTAAAATAAATCGTAATTAAAAGTTTTTACTAAATTATTAAAATAATAATAAATCCGACCTGTATATATATTTTATAGGTCCAAATATATCCTTTTTTTTTTTGTTTTAATTATAGCTCCCCGGTAGCGTTACGCTACCGGCGCGGTTTATAATTAATTACGGATGTTCGCTTATGGGATTTATTAATAATAATTTCGCGCGTTAAAATAACCTTTTTTTTTACCTTATTTCCCGATCTCGTTAATTCCGGCTGGCGGACGGTACCGTAATTAATACCGTTACTTTCGCATGCACGTTATAATTCCGTATAGGTTCTGTCGCGGAAGAAATTACCTTATATTAATAACTTTTGGACGGTCCCGATATTATTTTCGGATTACCCTGGTTTCGTAAACATAATCCATAAATCGATTAGATTATAAGTACCATACGTATCGATAACGAAACGATATCGGAAATCCTACCACTATTAATACCAATAAACATACCCCCTACCCTTATTACTTTACCTTCCCCCCTTCCAGATACCGATATACCGATTAAAATACGTTTTTTTCGCGTTATCAACTTTTTAACGTTCTACCGTATAAAAAACGTTATAATAGATTTTATATTTTTAGCAAAATTTATTACCTTTACGGATGCTTTACGTAAGGTCGCCTCCTTTCCGTTATAACCGCTTTTTGCTAATAAAGCAACGTCGTTAGCACCTAACGCGGTTCTCCGCAGCATCTTTATTTAGGACGACAGCTTTAATCCGAATATTATACCCTCTAAATTACGGGCTTTCCATAGCTGGATTACCAAGGCGCCCTGGTTACGCCGCGTAACCGAAGAAGATATACAGAAATACCTAGATGGCAAGCCACCTACGACGATAACCGAGATCTTAAAAAAGCTTCCTCCCAAATACCACGACTTAACGAAGGCGTTTATACCCAGCAATGCTAACGTTTTACCGCCCTATCGACCCTTCGACCATAAGATCGAGCTACTTCCGGGCCAAACGCCGCCATACAGTCGGGCGCGGGCTATGTCGCCATACAAATTGCTGGCAGTACGGAAGTATATCGACGACCACCTGGAAAAGGGCTTTATCCGTCCCAGCAACTCTTTTACAGCAGCCCTTATTTTACTCGCTAAAAAGCTAAGGGGTAGCGTACGTATTTACGTAAATTACCGAAGCCTTAATAACGTTACGGTAAAAAACCGTTACTTAATCCTTTTAATCCGCGAAACTTTAAACGCCTTTTGCTTGGCGCGCATATATATTAAGTTCGATATCGTTACGGTATTTAACCGCCTACGTATCGCCTTAAGGGACGAATGGAAAACAGTTTTTATAATCCGGTTCGGTTTATTCGAATACCTTATAACGAATTTTGGCATAACGGGCGTTTTTAGTTCGTTTTAATATTATATTAATTATACCTTATTCGACCTATTAAATAAATATGTTATAATTTACCTTAACGACATCTTAATTTATAACAAAAATAAAAAGGAATATAAAAGCTATATCCGGAAAATATTACGTCGCCTCGTTAACGCAAGGCTGACGATAAATATCCGTAAATACGAATTTAACGTTATTAAAATACGATATTTGGGCCTTATAATCTTTATTAACGGTATCGTTATGGACCTTAACAAAATAAAGGCTATTTAATAATAAAAGTAACCTAAATTATTACGAAAATTATAACGTTTCTTTAGTTTTACAAACTTCTACCGTCGATTTATAAAAGGCTTTTTATCGATTACCAGGCCTTTTACCGCCTTAATAAGTAAGATTAAATGGACCGGCTTATTCCTAAACGACATAAAGGCGGCATTTCGGCAATTAAAAAACGCCTTTTTTATAACTCTAATATTATCTTATTACGACCCCCGGCGCCGTATAATCCTAAAAATTGATACCTTTAATTAAGCGTTAAGGGGGGTTTTTTCGCAATACGATACGTAAGGCATATTACGGCCAGTCGCCTTTTTTTTAGCTAAGCATAACCCCGCAAAATGCAATTACGAAATCTACGACAAAAAATTGCTGGCAATTATTAAGGCGTTCGAAAAATGGCGCCCGGAATTTTAAAAAACCGAAAAACCCGTAAAAGTTATTACCGATTATAAAAACCTTTAGCATTTTATTACCATTAAGCTTTTAAATTAACGCCAAATCCGTTAATCCGAATTTCTTAGCGATTTCCGGTTCCAGATAATCTACAAACCAGGAACTAAAATTACGGTCCCTAATGCCCTTTCTCATTAACCTAACGTATAACCCGCGGATCGCAGTAATACAAACGACGACAAGGTGGCATACCGTTACAAAACGATACTTCCACCTTATCGATAAGAGGTTCCGTTAAAAGCGTATGCCATGGATGTTAACCAGCCGATAAATGCATTTATCGATACCGCCTACAGGTCGTTAGCACTGGTTAATGACATCCTGGCCGCGTTAACAGACCCGGCTTATAAACACTTTAAGCAAGGTATCCGTAAGACGTTTAAGGCTGCGAAAACCGATTGCAAAGCCGTATAAAGACGTATTTACGTTCGGGATAAGCTATTTGTCCCTAACGACGACGCCCTTAAGCTTTAAATACTTTACCGTAACCATAACGTAACGCCTATAGGTTACCCTAAACGCTTTAAAACTTATAACTTATTACGGCGGAACTATTATTAGTTACGTTTATCCCGAAATATAATTACGTTCGTATAAAGTTACCACTTTTGCCGCTATATTAAAGCATTTAAAACGTTACTTACAGATTTCCTTAACCCCTTACCGGTATCGTTCCGCCCGTAAAACGACGTATCGGTAAATTATGTTAACCCCCTTTCCTTTTACGAAAAATTCGGACATACCTATAAATACGTCCTTATAATAATTAACCGCCTTACGAAAATGCGCCATTTCGCCCCCGTAACGGATATGTCGGCGAAGACTTTCGCCAACGCCTTTATCTTTAACGTATACCGCCTATACGGCATACCTGCCACGATAATATTAAACCGAGGTACGTAATTCGTTTTTACTTTTTGGAAAGAGTTAAGTTAACGTTTAAGCGTTACGTTTCGTACGTTAATTACGTATTACCCGCAAACCGACGGCCAGACGGAGGTAGTTAACGCGGTAATAAAGCAATACCTCCGGAGCTATTATTCCTTTTATTAAGATAATTAAGTAGATTAGCTTCCTCTAGCCGAATTTGCTAATAATAACTACGTATCGGAAACTATTAACGTTTCGCCGTTTTTCGCCAACTACGGCTTCCATCCGACCATGGAAACGGAACCGTTACGTCCGTCGGACGCCCCCAAAACGGCAACGTAATAGAAGGAATTTAACAAAACGACATACCACGCGGACAGGTTAGAACGGGTCCTTAAGCAAGTTAAAGCCTTAATAACGGAATCATAAGACCGTTATATAAAGCAAGCTAACCAATACCGTTCCGACGCCGGTACGTTCAATAAAGGAGAACGCGTATAAGTTAACACTTGTTATATAAAATCAGGCAAACCTAGCGATAAACTTAGTGATAAGTGGATAGGCCCTTTCGTTATTACCAAGGTATACCCCGGTGCCGTCACTATATAACTACCGACGCGTTATAAGTTATTCCCAGTTTTCCATACCTCCCTAATTTAACGCCATAAGCCAGGCCTACCAGGACAAGGGGATATTAACGCGGAATGGGATACGCGCGCGGAAGGCGTTATCGTTACGAATAACGAAAGCCAGGAGGAAATCAAATGGCATTTTAAAAAGATTTTCAGCTCCAGGAATACTAAATAAGGTTTTCAGTATAAGGTTAAATGGCCGCACCCTTACCGGCCCACCTAAAAGCCGGCCGAAAACCTTAAAGGGTATAACTCGGACATAGCGGAATTCCATAAAAGCAACTCCAGCAAGCCCGGCCCGCCCGATTGGTTTAAACCCTTGCAGGGAAGTATAGCCGCAACCACGGCCTAAGCATAAGATTTTAACAGACAGATAGCAGATAGATAGCGAGGTGCAGGCGAAATGGAGATGAGAAGATTTGATTAAGCCAACGCCGCGACGGTGCTACGATAGTGGCCACACTATGCTAGACTAAAAAAAAAAAAAAAAAAAAAGAGAAAATCACGAACACAAAAACCAACACCAAAATACCACAGATACCGGAACCGCAAGACAGGCGGCAAGACAACAGCACGCCAGCATACCGACCACGTAACGACAACAATACCTAACTCCGGAGGGCAGACCGGCGCGGCAACAATTTGGCGATAACTAGAAGTCATCGAGGCGTAAGGGGAACGTCGCCATATCGACGGCCTCCTAAACAGGACCCAAGGCGGAAGTAACTACGGCAAACACCTCACCCCGGAACATGCGCTTAACTAACGCCTACAGCTGGTAACCATCGTTATTAGGAACCAGACGGCATTCGATTACCTTCTTTTAGGTAATAATCTTAACGTTGCTTTGCTAACGATACGTTAACGACGCGATTACAAAGCGCGTAAATAACGATGTACTTACGGCGTTTCCAACGGGACGAAGGTGGTACACCTGCATAAGGGCACGGCGAGCGGCCACTTAAGCGGGATAATTGGCACGGCTTCTCTAACAATGGCATTAACGACGTAACTATAACCACGGGATAAGACTAACCTTCTTCTTAGCGCCCGTCGTTTTAAAGCCGGAACGATAAGTTTTTTCGGTCGCCTCGAAGGCAGTATACAGGCGCAGCACCGTACTATAGATCTTAGCTCGGAAGCTAGTATCGTACTTATAAACCTCGTCGCCGTCGGCGTCGAGGTCGGAGTTATTATCGGCATCCCGGGCGATATTAAAATAAAAGGTTACCTACTTAAGCAAGGCCTTTAGGTTTAGGGAATTACCTTATATGCCTTCCGCCGGCTAGGTTACGTAACGTTAGCAAAGCAAACGCGTTACGGTAATAAGAAGATATCATAATAACGCGTATAACCTATAAACAGATAGGCCTTTCGGCGCGCGGCATAAAGCGTATATTTACCCGTCGCGGTAATAACGAAATAATAACGGAACATAGGCAACTCGCCAGTTATCGGGTCGTAATTAAAGATAACATTGCGAAAGTAAATTATGTAAGGACGTTTAGTACGTACGGGCGCCGCGTAGGCGGTATAAGGTCGAGGAGGTATCGTTACGAGAACGAGAAAAAAGTGCAAAACGGTTTAACAAAACGGCGAAAAGGTAACGAGAAAAAAACGGAAAACGGGTGCTGCGGTATTATTATGGTGTTAATGCGGCGTCCTTGGAAAAAGGAGAGAAAAGTAGGTCAAAACCTAAGAAGGTTTAATATTTATCTTTTTGGAAAGCGGTAAAGGTAATAGCAGAATTCCTTTGCGAATTAACAATATTGGCGGCGCAACGATATTACCACTCCCGTCCCGGGGTAGGCGTTATACCTTACGCCAACGTCACGGCACCGGGGCAACGGCCTTACATCGTTTGCGTAATACGCGCACCTCGCCAGCTTTTTTACGTTATGGACTAAATCAGCATATTGCAAGGTACCTATGCTTCGAATCCGGGATGGACTATTCACGGTATGAAGTTTTTCTTATAGGCAGTTGGGAATAACTGCCTTAAGAAGGGGGAGCTACTGTTACGGTACTAACGTTACGGTTTAGCTAAGCAGCCATAACGCTATATAGCTGCAGGCGTACCACGCCTCTTAGATAGTTCTTTCTTTCTTCTTCTTCGTGCAACAACAGAATACCTTACCCAGCCTTTAGAGACGATCAGCGCCGTGACAATAAACTGTACGACTAAGTTTAATAGTTTAACCTTTTAACCGTTATAGGTTATAAATTTTTATTTCGTAATATTATTTAATTCTAAATAATATTCTTAATGGTATATTGTCCAGTAAGTAGTTTACATTTAAAGGAACCTTTTAGGTCCTCGAAATTAATATTATAAGTTTCGATAGCGAAAAAACTCAACTTGATCTTTCTTAAGAAGAAATCTTACAACCACTTAACTAATTAATTAACGTGGTTACGCAATTTAATAATAATAAAGCCGAACTTACCCGAACGCCTAAAGACACACGTAATTAATTAAAAACCTAAAAATCCGAATTAAATAAATAAACAAATACGGAACAACCCGATTAACCGGATTAGCCAGCCTAATTAATACAGCTTACCTTAACAACTTACGATAAGAAAGCCGAAAAAGTTTTAAAACTTACTAAACCCGTTCCTTTCAACGGAACTACTACCAGGTTATAATAATTCCTTATAAAGTATTACGCTTATTTCGAATATTTCGTAATTAAGGTTATAACTTTTACCTTACGAATCCAGTTCGTTAGTGGATAATTAACCGGAAACGCAGTTATTTAATTTAAGCCCTTCTTCTATAAATGGGTTACTAATCCCCTCGAATAAGGGTTTATAATAACCATAATTATTTATAACGATTACGAAAAGTTCGAAAAGAAATTTAAAAAAACATTCGAAATAATAAACGCAAAGATTAAGGCTAAGAATAAAATTAAGGATTTAAAGCAAAAGGGATTAGCTTTTATATACGGTAATTCCTTCGTTGAATTAGCCTTAAAGATTAATTAGAGACTAAAAGTATTAATAATTACGTTCTTTAAGTGCCTAAAAAAAGCATTCCAAAAAGAATTATTTAAGGATAAACGCTTTAAAAATTTAGTAAATTATATCGCCATAACAGTCAAAATCGACGGCCGACAATATACCTAAAGGATTTAACACTTTAAGGACCGGCAAAATACGAAGCCAAAATATTTCCCTAGTACTAGTACGCTACGAAAAACCAATATATCCTACGGAACGGCACCAGGACTTATGGAATTAAATGCAGTCCAGTAACGTAACTCTCGTAGCATTAAATATTATAACTGTAATAGAATAAGACATAAAGCTTACTAATATAAAGTACCTAAAAGATTACGATAAAACACCGAGATATTAATTCCTTCAGAACCTTTTCGAAATAACTAAAACAGCGATAATAAATTAATTAATATAATCAAAATCAAAAACGACTATCACCCCTTTAAGAAAATAGAATAAGGATTACAGAAAGCCAAAAGATTATCCCAGGTAGCCATCCAGGAATAACAAACCCTTATTATAGAACCTATAATAACCTAATAGCTAAAAAGAAATATAACGAATGGAAAGGATTTACCGAAAATAAGCTATTTTTCCGTTCCTAACAAAAAAAGCGATAACGGTACGAACAGCTGGAACTAAACGCATAAATTAAAAGGTACCAAGGCTGGAACGAAGCCCTATTACCAAAACAACTGGACTGTTACGGAAAACTGCATGCTATTTACTACAAACGCACGCATTGCTCTAGATATATGGAATAATAATAATATATCAAAAACCGGCTTATACGAATGTATAATTAAGGATTCGATTTTTATAATCAGATAAAAAAGGATCCTAAGGATTAACAGTGGTATAAGCATCTCAAAATATACGCCTTTAAGGACGTTATTAACGTTATTACGGCAGCAACAAGTGGGCCTAAGAAAAGCTGCCTAAACGAAAACCTTATGTGCTATTTCGAATAATACGATTATAAGGTAAAAAGATTAAAATTTACTAAATAATTATAAAGGCATTTTTCAAAGTAATTAACAACTTAAACTTGCGACTAACTTCTACGAACGACCTAGACGAACGACGAAAGATTAAAAATGAAATCCGAAAAGGAAACGAAAAAATAAAATAGTACGATACCCAGTTCTAAGCACGTCAAAAAGAACAAAAAGATCCCGAACCAGAATATATTACTATGTAAGGATATAGTAATGAGAGTAAGGTGGTGACTGAACAGTAGCAGACCATTCCAAGAAGTAGGTATATTAGCAGACTTCTATCTGGGTTGTATGTGTATTGTTCAGATACAGGGTTTTGTACGTGTCTGGTATGCATGTGGGTCGGCGACTAGTCGCCGAAATTCTACCGTATTTCCCTATTTCCTTATATTGCTCCCCTCCCCTTTAGCTGCTAATCCCCAGCAGCTATCGACAGCTATATATTCGATATTTCAATTAACTTAATTCCGGTAATAAGGCGAATATGCCTTAATGCGCTTCGTTGCTCCGGCGCCGTATATGTAAGGCCGGTTACCGAACGTTTTCCGATTAAGTTATTAATTAATTTTTATATTATTAATCCCCTTTTCCTATTTTTCCTTTTATAAGTATTTTATCTTTATAACTTTTGCTTATGTTTGCCGTTTTTTTTTTCGAATAATCGGCTTCGTTTCCCCGTTTTTAGTTTTTTATTTCCGACTATTTTCTTACCCTTTTCCGATCGTTTGCCGTAATTATATTTTCCCGCGAAAATCTTTTCAATAAATATAAATTTTTTCCCGCCCTAGATTATATCGACCATATCCGAAACGTCGAAAACGATTCGACTATTTTCGGCAAGCCTTATTAGTATTACGTTAACCTATTCCATTTTAATTTTGACATAATCTATGTCGTCGACCCTTCGCAAACGGATACCGAAAGTTACGCGTATTATCTTCAGGATAAAAAGAAATATTTCCGCGTACGTTATTTTATCTTTATTATTAATCGTTTACTAATCGCCGAACAGATTCCGACCGGTTTCTAAAGCGTTATTTAGGCGATCCTTTTTTACCGCCGTAAGGTCGTATAAATTAAAATCGAATTTATAAGCATAACCGAACCGCCTTTCGACAAATTGTCGGAATTCGGTCGGTACGTTATACTGTTTAAAAATGCTTATTTTACCTTCCGTAAGGTTTATGTTAAGGAAAATTACGTAATTTTTAAGGTTAAGAACGCCGAACGCGCGGCGATCGTAACCGCGAAAACGTAATTTTTATACCGTTTCGAATTTTTCCGCTTCGAATACCAGCTAATAAATTACTTATCCGATATTAACCCTTTTTCGACTTTCTTTTTTTATTAACGTACTTTTTTTAAAAAGAAAAATAAAGGTACGTTTATAAATATTAAAAAGGTTCGTTGCCGAATAATCGCCGTTTTACCGCCGTATAAGCGGAACGGTAACGTTTATATTACCTTTAACGCTATTTTTAAAACCTTAAAAAAAAACGCCTATTACCAAGCGTTCGGCGTCGGTATAAAGAAAACTCAAGTTACCTTATTCCGCCGTAACCGCCTTATCCCCGAAATTAAAAACTATATAAAGTTAATTTAATAAACGCTTAATAATAACGGTATAACCCCAGTTAACTTTATTTTTCGTAATATGCAAAGTATGCCGAAAGGTTGTCGACAGCACGCCGCCCCTTTCCGTAAACGAACTTAATAAGCTTTATCCGGTCCCGCTTCTTTTCCTGGTTTATTTTCGGAAGCCGTCGGCGGTAGTTCGCCGCAAGGCTCACCTTTTAGTTCTCCCGCGGCTTCGCTTATGGCCTCGCCGGCTTTACAAATTCCCCCGGCTTAAATCCGTTTAAATCCTCTTACGTTTTTTAACGATTAATCGCCGAATATTAACCTATAACTTATTAATAAAACGCAAAATCTTAATTTTAAAATAATAAGTTCGATTTCCGTTAAAAATATTCGATATTATCGTTATCCTGTTAACGGGTTATTTTTTATATTTAGGTTTTCGTAACGTTAATAATTATTATAGTTAGCCTTACGCTTACGTCTAACATTCCGTTAATATGTTATTACCGTTCCGTTTTAGTTTAAATATAACTTAATTTATTTATTTTATAAATATCTAAACGCTTTTTAACCGATATATAACAAATAGTAATTATTAAAATATTTAAAGCTTTTTTTCGTATTCGTTTTATTTCTTATAAATTCGCTTTAATTTTTTTTCGTATCTGGCAAATATTTACTAAACGTTTATTAAATGCTTTTTTAATTTCTAAGTATTATATTTAACTAATTATTTTTCTTATTTAACGAAAAACTTTTTTTCGCCGCGATCGTTCTTATATCGGACGGCCTTTTTTATAACCTATTCCGGTTATTCGTTTTTTAAATCCGGAAGTGATATATAGTTGGCGACCTTATTCCGACTATGTTATTATTTTAAGGAAAATACCGGAAATACGTTACATAATTTTTGGTATGTTGTAAATAAGTAAACCTTATAAGTTTATAATCTTACCCGTTTAACGATTTTTACCCGTATATACGTCGGCGTTAATTTAAAACCTTTTTTAAATTTAAAGTTTTTTATAAATAACTTTATAATTTAACCCTTTTTAAAAAGTATTAATAAATGCCTTTAATCGTAATATCGTTTTTAATTAGTTATTTTCTTTTCTTAATGTTCGTATATCCTTCGGCCAATTTGCGTTATACGTTTAAATCGTTCGCGCATTTTTTAAACTTTAACTTGGAATTTTTCGGGTATTTATTTTATCATACGGGGATGGTAACCGTATAAGGCTTCGAATAATAAGTATTTAATAAATTTATTCCGGTAATTGTTATAAACGAATTCTGCTTTATATAATAACCGGGCCTAATTAATTTGGTTTTCGTGGTAATGATTCCGGAAATATTTTTCTAACGTTTAATTTATATATTCCGTTTATCCGTTAATTTAGGGGTACTAAACGGTAAATAGTTAACGTTTAATCTTTTTCGCTTTATAAAGCTTAATTTAAAGTTAATTAATAAATAACTTATTGCGGTCGTTAATAATTTTCGACGAAAAGTTAAAACGATATTTTACGTTTTTATATAAAATACCAGCCAGCTTTACGGCTATTAACGTTTTAACCGTAGGTAAAAATAAAGTTAATTTCGTAAATCGGTCCACGATTACTAAAATAGCATTATACGTACGGTTATCTTTTTTTAAATTAAAAGGTAGCTTTATAATAAAATCAATATTTAATTCCTGGAATAATTATTCCGGTAAATGTAATAATTATAACGCGTTATAAAGCTTATACCTAGGTTTCCGCGTATTTTAATATATAAAGTAACGTTCGACGTACTTTTTAACGTCGTTAGTTATATTTCCCTAGTAAAATTTACGATTAATTAATTTAATACTTTTTCGGCTTTTTATATATTTTGCTTATGGGTTATTATAATATTAATTAATTAATTAATTATTAACGTAATACGTATTACGATAAAATAAAACGTTATTTAAGTTTATATAATAATTCCCTTTTATTCCAGCGTTTTTTTAAGTTAACGTTATAAATTTCTAAATATTTAAATCTTTAATTAATACTTCGCGGATTCTATAGTAAAACTATCGCAAAACCTTTAAACTAAATACCGTTTCGTTTAAGGTTAACCTTTTTGTTATTAAACGTAAAACGTATTATTCCGGCGTAATAACTTTAACGTTTTCGTTTTTTAATTCCGCCGACAGCTCGGAATTAAAACGGCGTTTTTTCGTTATATCAGGCCTTAACTATTTTAGTGCGACTTTAGTAACGGCCGTTATTTGGGTTTTTTTACCGTACGTATTTTATATAGGGGGTGCCGGTATACGGCCTCCTTTTCTCGATTCCTTAAAAAGCAGTTTACGATCGTATAGCAAAGGTTCCACGTTATCTTAATACGGATTTCGGTTACTTAAATTTTCTTAATTTTATATTCGTTAAAGAATTCGGCCGCCAAAACGTTTTGCGTAACTTTAACGAGCTATTATACCCGATTATATATTTCGGCAGTACGTAATAAGGTCGCTATTAGGTGCTTAATTTCCTTAGGCAGCTCGCCGATTAGTCGGAGCCTTTTTGCAAGTATAGGAATTACGTCGTTATAGTCGATCGGCGTGGACATATAGTCTGGCCGACGACTTAACCTATTAACCGGGTTAATCTTTCCCGGGCGGTATTATATTTCGAAATTAAATTAAATTAATCGGTATACTTACCGGGCGAACTTTTCCCGAAGGCTTTCCGCCGGTACCGTAATTACCTTTTTTAACGCTTAGTAATTTATAAGGGTTAGGAACTTTCGTTTCGCGCTTTCCACATATTAACGCTAGTATTTTAGGCTTTTTACGATAATAAGTAATTTCTGTTAACTTATTTCTTATTTAGTTTCCGTATTTAATAATTTCCGCGATCAAAGGTAATCGGATGTTAATTTGGTCCGTAAAGTTGGGATAAAATACCGGATATAGCTTTAACGGGTACGTGGGTTTCTATACGGGTAGGCTTAATAAGGTCTTAATATCGAAAAATGGTCGCATTCCGGAAGGCGATTTTTAACTTTTTAAATATTTTTATTATTTTATTAGGCCATTTAAAGTCCTTCTTTTAGGGTATTTCTTTTAGTAAATTAATGATAAGGGCGGTAACTTTTAAGTAATAAGCGATAAACTGTTTATAAAAGTTGGTAAGACTTAAAAATACCTGGATATTATTTACCGACTTAAGGTATTCTTATTCCTGAATCGCGGCGACCCGTCGGCGGTCCATCTATACCCTTTCGGTATTAACGACGAATCTTAAAAACGAAATCTCGCTTTAAAAGAATTGGTACTTCGATAACTTACCGAATAGTTGGTATTTTTTTTAGCTCTTCGTGAACCAACCGGAGATATTTCGCATGTTTTTTTTCGAATTTGACGCGTTTTTGTCGGATTTCGTCGTAAATGCGTAAAAGCTCGTTATTAAAGATAGACTGGGCGTTTAAACGCGGTTCCGGTTCGTATTGTTCCGGGGTCGGTGTTCGGTTACGTTTGGTTACGTTTTTTACGTTTATACCGTCGAACGGTATTTTTCGAGTATCGACCTGTATCGCGTTCCGAACGTTTTCCGACCTTCCGGCGTTGTAGCTTTTTTTCGTTATTCTGCATATAATCAGCTGCTACAGGTTGGGTTTTATTACGCGTCGATCTGCTTCTGTTAACCATTACGTTACTTTTAAACGAGATAAAAGAATGTAAGGATATAATAATAAGAATAAGGTAATAGCTGAATAGTAATAGACCATTCCAAAAAATAGGTATATTAGCAGACTTTTATCTGGGTTGTATGTATATTATTCAGATACAGGGTTTTGTACGTGTCTGGTGTGCATGTGGGTCGGCGACTAGTCGCCGAAATTCTGCCGTATTTCCCTGTTTCCTTACATGATAAAAAAGACTTTTAATCGTAAGTCCTTTGACTTAAAGTTACTCTACGTCGACAGAAAGTATAATTAAAACAGCTATAAGCCTTTAACTAACAAAATCAAAAGCGTATTAGGGCGTTAAAAGATGATTTAAAAGACGGACGCCACTTGTAAAAAAGCCGTTAGATGGTAAACCCCAGAAAGGCCAGTAAGAGCTTCTTAAAAAGGCTTTAAACGCAACGATAAAAGCCGAAAGTAACTTTATCACCTTATTAGTAAGAATTAAAACGTATTAATTTACCGTATTTATGTATAACGGAATAACAAGAGGTAATTATATTATACCGGATATAATTAACTAACTTCGATTACGATAGAAAGAAAAGATGAAACCTTACATCGCCGAGAAAGTAAAAGGTTAGGTATTTGCTTACGACAACGGAAAGATTACCCGCGAAATTAATTACTTCGACATTTTCATTAAAAGACGAAACTAGATAATAAATTTCGATATCGTCCTAATAAGAAACTACGACATAATCCTTGGAAAATCATGGTTATACCAGTATAACCCCTTAATCTATTAAATAACTAACTAGATAACGTTCGCTTTATACTTCTTCGATATAAAGAAAAAATAAATATAAAAAGATCTTAACATTCGATCGAAAATGGCAACGAATACAGGCATAAGGATACGACAAAAACCTTACTACCTATAAAAACAAGATATAAAAGAAAATAAGAGTATTATAGAAAAATACGAGGTATTATCGTTATTATTAAAATAGCGTTACGAAAAATAAACAACTACCTAAAGCATCAGCCCTTAAAGCTAGAAACCATAGCCAACGTACCTTTATAATACCATAAATACGAACGATCATTTCGAAAAAAAACTTAAACCCAAATTACCGGAATATAACGAATAAAACTACGAAATAGTTCTTAAGAAAAGAATATCGACAAGGTTTTACCTGATATATAAGCTTAACGAAATAAAACTATAGGCATTACGCAAATATCTTAAAAATAAGCTTAAAAAACGTTATATATAATATTCCAGTTTATCGACCGGATACTTTATTTTTTTCGTACCAAGAAAAAACGAAAAGTTACGCCTAATTATCGATTACAAATAATTAAGCGATATTACGGTTGAAAATAAAACGTTATTGGATTTAATTAATAGAATGAAAAACCGCCTTAACGGAATAAACTAGTTTACGAGTTTAAATCTTAAAGAAAAATATAATCAAATCCGCATCAAACTACGATACGAATAAAAGATAACTTTTAAAATAAAGTACGAATTCTTTAAATATTTCGTTATATTATTCGGATTTACGAACGTACTAGCAACTTTTTAACAAATAATTAACTATATACTTAAGGAATACTTCAACATTTTCGTTATTTATTACCTTAACAATATTCTTATCGAGTCGAAAACTAAAGAGAAATATATAAAAAGTATTTATATAATATTCTAAACCTTATAAAACACGAATTTACGAGGTAATATAAAAAGGGCTAATTCTATACGTAAAAAGTAAAATTTTTAAACGTATTATTATTTTAAAACATATTAAAATAAACCTTAAGAAATTCGTTATAATATAAGAATAAAAAATACCTATTACGGTTAAGAAAGTACAAATCTTCCTCGGATTTATTAATTATTACACAAGGTTGATTCGATACTTCAATAAAATGATTATGTTAATATTTAACTTAACAAAAAAAGAATTCCTTTAAAGGACAAAAACGGAAACCGCCTTTTAAAATATTAAGAGCGTAATTACCAGCAAGCCAATATTAATTATATACGACTTAAGCAGCCTAGTTAAGCTTAAAACCGACATTTCGAATTACGCTTTAAGCGTAATAACCGGATACCGCGATAATTAAAGCAATTTATACCTTATCGCTTTTTATTTTTATGTGTTAAAAAAAGCAAAACTAAATTCCGGCATTTCCAACAACAAGTTTATAGCTATTATTCAAGCCTTCCGAAAATTTAGATACTATCTTAAGGAAAACCTTTACTGGGTTAAGGTATATACCGACCATAAAAACCTTACCCGCTTTATTACTACCAGAAAACTAACAAAGCAATAATTACGCTATACCGAAAAATTTGCAAAATACGATTTGGTTGTTATTTACTAAAAAAAGATTAAAAAAGCGGTAAAACAAACGTACTTAATCGAAAACCGGACTTCGAAAAGAAAATAATCAAAATTAATTACTAAATCTTCGATACCCCGCCAAAAAGATATTTGTAACCACGATAAATAGCAACGCTTAAAGCAGCCTCCTTTAATTTATATCGGAAAATCTAAGAATATAACGACAACTTATTTAAAAACTAAAGAATAAAAAAACCATAAATTTAAAAAGAATATCAAGAAATATTAATACGAAATATACATAAATATTAATTATACGGACATCCAGGGATTCATAAAACCTTAAAATGATTATAGCGTACTTGTTACCTTCTTAAAATAAAATTAATAATAAGGAAAATACGATAATAATACCATATATGTAATAAGGCAAAAAGCTCGATGACATAAACCATACGGAGAATTACAACTATTATTAATTATAAAACGACTATAAAATTTAATCATTTTCGACTTTATTACGAAATTTCCATTTTTAAAAAAAAACTAGTTACGGGCGTATATTATAATAGCATCTTTATAATCGTTAACCGATTTACAAAACTGTCTCATTTTCTACTATATAATAAAAATACGGATATAAAATAAATGGCGTATATCTTTTTAAAACATATGTTAAAAGTAAACGGATTACTAACGGAAATTATTTTAAATAAAAAAACTACATTTATTTTAAAACTTTAGTAAGGACTTAAACTATAGCTAGGCCTAAATCATAAATTATCTAGCGTATTTAAACCTTAAACCAACGGACAAACAAAAAAGATTAACCAAATATTAAAAACTTTCTTACGATATTATATTAATTACGAATAAAATAAGTAAGTTTAAAAGTTGCTTCTCGCTTAATTAGCCTATAATACTAACTATTATAAAAGTACCAAAATAGCTTCAATAAATACCAACTTTAAATTTATATTAAAGGTTTATAAAAATATACAAAAAGAACAGTTAACTTTAAAGTAATCCTAATATTATAATAACTTAAGTAACTATACGTAAAAATAAAAATAGAATTCGAATTCGTATATAACCAAATAAAAAAGTATTATAATCAAAAAAGCTTAAAAGGATTAACTTTCTAACAAAGAAAGATAGTTTACCTAGCTATCAAAAATATCCAAATTAAGCGATTAAATAAAAAGACTTGATTTTACATATATCGGCCCATATAAGATTACCAAAACAATCTTAAAAAATAATTACTAATTGAAATTATTACTAAAAGTTAAGTTTTATCTAATCTTTTACGTCTTCGTATTTGATTTAACAATGGATATCATCAAAATTAATATAGGACGAAAAGAAAGGCAAAAAAAGATACACCGGGATATAAAGTAAAAAAAATCTTAAACATTGAAATGGTGCAGGGTGCAGAGCCGGGTACATGGCTTTGCCGATCAATTAGTCATCACCAGTCATGTATTTCTAGGAGTTCATTTTTCGCTGGGCGCAACCCCAAAAAAAGGAGATACTTATCATCGCTTTATATATAGATTTAATACCATACAATACAATTTGCGTTACCTTTATTATCTCTTAAACCGCGGGCTTAATCGTAACACTTTTAATAAATATATACTAATTAAAACCAAATCACCCCGACCCAATTTATTTGGCTGCCAATACAAGGAAATTGGCTTTAATTAGCTACCGAGGTAACTTACGATTTCCGATTATCAGACGGAAGGGATAAGGTTCTAATCAAAACGCCACCTTAATTATAATTACGGTTACGATTACGAACATAACAACTTAATAACGATACGCGAATTTAACGACTAAAAAAAGGATAAAGTCCTACGATAACGCTGCAACCTTTTTTACGATTAATAAAAAAGCTATTAAGTTAAGATTACGATACCTCATTTTAAGATACGGTTTTATTCGGAAAACGATAAAAAAGCATAAACGCGGAAAACAACCGGTTTTAAAATATAAACTAATTACCTAAGTTTTAAACCGATTACGTAATTTAAAAGACAAACTATATTATGCAAATATTAACGTAACAAAACTAAAACTACGAAATATTTTGGATTAAGGTTATTAAAACCATAATTACGTCGCTGGCGACGTAGCTATTCGGATTTTGATTAATTAGATAGTGGGACCGACGATAAGATTAACGATATAAAGCAAGTTACAAATTTAGGTAAAAAAAGGATTAAGGCTATAAAACTATTAATATTACGGACGAAAAAAAAAGCACGAAAAAGGATTAATATCCTTTAACATAATGCGAAAATTAAGAAAAAGATAATAAATAACATATTTTGAACTTTGTTAACGTTAATCGGATAGCATTTTATTTAATTATTGTTAAAAAGTATTATTTAGGACCTGCTGTTTTTAATTAGCTTTAATATTAAAGCATTTAAGTTAATAATAAAGGCATTAATAAATAAGTTAAAAAAGGGCTAATCTAATATAAGCTAAAAACGATACGTTAATTAGGATAAAACCGTAACGACAGATAATAAAAGGAAAAAACTATTTATCTTTTTTTTATAAAAGAAAAAGAAAAAGTATTTAAAATAAATATTACGGATAATTATTTACCTTATGCTTAAACATATTCCCGTTAACCCGGTACCTTAAAACTCGAATAATCCTAGAACTAATAAATCTAATTAATTTAAGATAAGTTTTAATAGGTTTATTAGAAGCCCGTTAAACCTTTATAAAATTGCTAGCTAAACTAAACGATAATAAAGATAATAAGGCCTTTTACCTGCACCGGAATTCCTTATTCCAAAAAAGACCAAAATTTTACTTTAAATACCATTATTTAATACCGATCGATAAAAAACCCTTACGAAAATAAAGTTAGTAAAAAAAAGTCCTTAAGTAATCCAATTAAATCCTTAAAACCTATACGGAATTGGAGCTTTTAAGCAGTTTTTAAAATTACGATTAAAATCCCGCAAGGATAAAAAATTATACAGTCCCATAAGTCCCCAAAATTATCTATAAAACTTGCGGTACTAATACCAGACGTTACACCTTTTAAACAAACTAATTAATAAGGATACGGTTTCCTAGTAGATTTTATAAACCGGCTTTCGTCCTTAATAATTCTTCCGGACTTATCTGCCTTTCCGGATCTTCGTTTTTCTGGAATTGGAATTATCGATTAGCTTAAAAAGGTTAATAAATTATTTAAAAAATATAAGCTAACAAAATTTAAAATAATCGTTAAATTACCTTTTTGGACGGATAGTAATACCATAAAAAACCGAGTTAAGGCTGTTATTAAGGGATTTACCAAATAAAACGACATTATTAATGTTATCTTAAAAACTTTTAAGTTATAAAATTTAAAGCAAATCTAGATTATTAAAGATTAATTAAGAACTTTAACGAAACAAGCTTAACGTAATAAACTTAATTAAGTTTATAACTATTATCTAAAACATATTGCCAGGGTAAAAGATATTTTGAAAGAATCCAAGCTAAAAAGAAAGACAATTAACAAAAACGAATACATAAAAAGCTTATTAAAAGGATTATCTGTCGATTATTTCGAAAAAGTTTTGGATAATTCCTTTATAAAGTTCGAAGATTTATAAACGACAAATTACGACAATAGTTCGATATTAATCAAGAATTGGGCTTTTAATAAGGCTGGATTACTTAAATATAAAGGCCGTAGCCGATAATAAAAAAACGTCCGTTTTAATATCGACCATAAAGATAACGACCGGTTTTATTTAACTTAACAATCTAAGTAATAACGATAAAGAAGCCTTTAACCGTAACAAACACCAGTAAACAAGACTGATCAAATATCCAAACTTACGAATATATTACAGGACTTAAAGATTGCCTAAGTTCGATAAATTCAGAACCTAAAGGTTTTTAAAAAGAAGATACGTAACCGAAAAGCTGCCTGGAATTTACAATATTACGTTCCGCCAGAACAAAAAATACCTTAAGCTCGTAGCTATAATGCTAACTTTTCGATTAATACAGTAAGCTTTTAGCCGGATAATTTTAATCGATTAAGCTCTTGCCGTGGCCAAGGTAACTATCGAGGTCCTAAAAGCTATTAAGGTAATTACCCAGGTCGAAAAAAACGATATGGCGGTTTTAATTATAATATCTATTAATTTTATCTAAAACCTGGACATAACATAAACAAATACCGTCTATTTGGGAATATGGAAAATACGGGATTAATTTTACTTAACGATAACGGATATACGATTCATCTAAAAACATTTAACGATTAAGCTACGTTAGGCATAATATAATTTCCCTAGGTCCTTAAAAGCCAAGCTATCGACTAACAGATTCCGATTTAAAAAAAGTTCTCAAAATAAATCCATAACTTACCGGGCTTTCCCAATCGCTTCAAAAAAGAAATGCGATACTTTGATCGGCAAGACGACATTTATAAAGGCAGGGAATCGCCTAAAACTGACTCGGACAATACCCTAATTATTCCTACTAATTCTTCGAAGCTTATATAAATTTTAAAGCCATCCCGACAGAATTTTACCATTAATTAGAACCGTATAACTAAGATTAATATAACTCATTTTGTCGGAAAGAACGGAAAGCCGTTTTATAAAAAGGCACCCTTACGTAACTAGCTATGGAGTAACTCTGTCGAAAGTAAAAATACCCGACATTTGGAGGAAATCCGTACTCTGAAGGTCGACAACTCTGATCAGCTTGCCGTACTTACTAATATCATAATAGCTAAACGCGTTAGGAAGGGAAAAAAGGAATTTAATAACGGAACGAAAAGAAATAAACCCGATAATAATAATTTAATATACGATAAACCCTTATTTTATAATATCGAACAAACCGTCCAAACAGATAACGTAATTCAAATAAGTAATACGACCCAGATACCGATTATTACGCAGGCAAATAATACTATCCAGATCGATAACACTTTTAACCATAAAAAACTAATCGATAAATATATTATTAAGTTTTAAAAGAAAATCCGTAAAAACTCCAAAAGAAAGTTCGAAATTATTTGGTCGGAATTAATAAAAGTTTATCCAAACTTCGGCAAAGTTTTTAAGAATTTCATAGCTGCTAAAACTTTGGAGGTATTTAATCGTAAAAGCAAAAAACGATTAAAATAACCGAGGCTAAAATAAGAGGATCCGAATTTCCAAAAGCGAAAAAACCCCCAGAATTTTAACCATAAATATCAGGTATAAGTTAAAAATTTAGCAAAAGGTAAAAATCTTATCGGTATAATAATGTAACCCGGCTAAATATATTACCCGATTATTTAGATTTACAGTTAAGGTAAGCCATAACAACGGCGAAAACCTGATTAATAAAGGTATCGATATAGCAACCGAATCGAACGTTATTATCGCCTTATACGTTAAGCGATATGAACTAGCAATACGATAAACATAAATATTATTTATAGGTTTTAATTTGCAAAAAAGGACTTTATTCGAAAGTACTATCGAGGTACCTATCTGGCTAGCTGGCCGATTAATTACCATCTTTATGTTTGTCGTTAACGATTATTTTGCCGTATAACCGTTAATACTTGGACTTAACTTTATGGCCAAATCGAAAATAATACTTAATATAGACCCGGAAATAATGGAAAAAACCTTAATGTTTAGTCCAATAAAGATTATTATCCCGTTAATCCCAGCTGGAAAGGTTATTCGTAATATCCGCGCTAAAAAAAAGCCAGAAAAAAAGAGCCGGTAAACCTGTAAGCCGTTTTACTAGCGAAAGCAGGCTTATAAGCAAAAAAATAAATAAATACGCTACGGGTTCGTATGTCTTTTCGATTAGTAATACTTATGCTAATTAAGATCCGATAATTATTTAAAAAAACCATAAGAAATAAGCCAAAACCTAAAAATACGGTGCTAAAATAATTTAACGATAAAAAACTTATATACGCCCTGTACGGAATTTTATAAAAAAAGGTACGAAAAGAAATTAATAAGGACCGTACCGTATAAATTAATACGATATATAAGCCGAAATGGAAAAAGGTAATTCCTATCGATAATATACCACCCGATAAATTAACACCTTTTAAAAATCCAGATTGGAAGGTTAAAAAGCTGAAGGAGGTTTAGTAAGTTATTAATTAAAACGAAAAGAAACCCGACGAACCTGGTATTCCGTTAATTACCTTATTTTCTAGATTTATTACTATGCCGCGAAAAACCCAACTTACAAAAAAAAAAAGGTTAACGTTATTTTTAATTAGTAAGGCGACAAATTTACCCGTACGGAAAAAGCCTTTTTTAAAGAAATATTATTCCGTAAAAAGGCTGCCTTAATTTAAGATTGGCAAAGATGTGGCAAGATTAAATCCAGTATCGTACCAAACTATAAGATCCGAATAATCCCTTATAAAACGTGGTAAATTAAGGGCATAATTATACCGGCTAGCCTCAAAGATAAATTGATTAAGGTATTACGAATACGAATGTAAAAAGGAATATTTGAATAATTTTATGCCGCGTATAAAAACGCTTAGTTTTTTGTATAAAAAAAGGATGGTAAATTACGATTAATTAATTTTGCGATAAAGTTAAACGTTATTACCTTACGAAACGTTTTTATGTTAGAGAATTGCGACGAATTTTCCGCGGACTTTGTTATATGCTTTTTAGTTACTTTGGTAAAAAAAATTTTAAGTTACGATCAGGTTATATTAACCTCGGCTAATAAAAATTTAATTATTTTTGCAACATTTTTAGGATTACTTAAGTATATTAGTATGCCTATAAGGTTTATTAACTTTATGATTTACTTTTATCGTATGGTCGGGAGGATTTTAAACGATTTAATGCCTGATATAACTTACTTATTTATCGACGACGTTAAAATTAAAGGTTTACGGATAAGATACGATAACGAAGAAATTTTTCCAGGGGTTCGGCGATTTGTTTATAAGTATATCGTTAACGTATCACACATGCGAGCTGTACACACGAGCGAGCTGTACACTTTTTGGCACCCTTCAAAAACTAATCCAAATAACTCAACCATAACACATCCAATTGATCCAAATTAACTGTATTCTTTTTCGCTGACCATATCTACAGCTCTGCAACAAGTGTACGCATTATATCAAGCCTATTGCG
>QJNU01000540.1:0-52138 GCA_004154915.1 Monosporascus ibericus
ACTTGAAAAAAAAAAAAAAGCCTCGCAGCGGAGTGTGCTTCACAGTCAAATGAAGCAAGAAGAGAGGAAAAGACACCGAGGGGGGTATTAGTAGCCGGTGAACGGAAAGTGGCAGAAGATGAGAGACGGTCAAGTTTTTTCTCTGCTCGATTGGGAGAGGGGTGGAGGAGGGGCGAGTTGGTACCAAGGAAAAGGGTCCATGCGGAGATCAAGGCTAAACCCTATTAAATTGTCACTGAGGCGATGCAACAAACAGGTGGGGCTGGCGATGGGGATGGAGCTGTGAGATATGAGCAGGGTTGTGAAATTAGTTAGTTGGTTTAGTTAATGCTTTGGAAAAAGAGAAATAAAGCTAACTTAACCTAATAACTAAGTAGGAAAGATGGTTTATAACTAATATTAATTTAAACTAACTAATATATAAAGTTATTACTTAAAACTAATAAACGATTTTTTTATAAATATAATATTTTAAAAGTTTTAAAACTATTTAAAATTTATTAACGCGATTATAAATGTAGTTATTAAGGATTTTTTAAATATATATATATATAATTATATAAAGGCCTTAGTTAGCTTTTATATTCTCTGTTATATTTTCTTTATCTTCTTCGCTTTTAATTTTTAATTTTAATAATTTTAACGTTTTATATTAAACATTTTTCTTATTAATAGAATTATTTACTTTATCGTCTTTATTAATAATTAATGCGGTATTTAAATTAAATCTTATCTATTATTATTAAAAATCTAAGGACATAAAAAAAGTCACTAAAATAAACAGAGTTAATAAAAAAATTGTTAATATTACTATAAATTATAATCTATGTGTCGGCAATTGGTGCTTACAGGTGTTACCTGCTGGCTGGCTTTGTGGGCCCAGGGATCACTCCTGCAGCCTGGGACACCCTTTGTCCACAGACGATCCTTTGTCACCCAATCATGTATGTAAGGGCGATTGCCCACGGCCTAGATTTGTCCTTTCCTAGAACACATAAAACCAACGCATAAGAGTTACGCCAGATTTTTGCATTTGATTATTATAACTGTTGATATGGTAGCATCTTTTGGTTATTGATAACCTAGTACGTTATATGAAGTGGTTAATTGCAGTCTGGTGGCGGCAATAGCTAAGTTATTATCAAAAAAAGCAAGAGGTTTAAGAAAAAACCGCTTAATTAACGATTTAAGAAAAGAGTTAAATAGCAGTTAACGATGTTAGGTTAATGCCGTACCCCAGGAAAGTTCCTTGCTAAATTAATGGTTAGTAACTTATCTGATAAAGGCTTCGTCCTTATAAAAAGCTAAAAGCAAAATAATAACTTTTTCCCTTCCTTTAAGCGCGTACCTTTACCCGAAAAGTATTATAATAAAAAAAGGCAAAAGGAAAAACAGGAGCCATTTTTAATAAAAAATAATTTATTACTTTAATAATAGCAATTAAAAGTAAATAGGCCAAGAACTTTACCTATTTAAAGATAACATCCCGAATTAAATTTAAATAAGTTTTATACATCCTTAGGTAATAACTTAGGTAATAACTTAGGTAATATTAAACGGAACGTTAAAGTACGGGAAAATAAATACCTATAGGTAAAAAAAAAGGTTAAAAAGTTAAGGTTCCAAAACCGAAAAATTAAAAAGTTGATAATATAACTAAATAAAATAATAATTTAGTTTTTGGACGGGTTTTAATTAACGAAGTCGCGGAATGCGAATATATAAGCAAAAGCGTTTAAAATGTCGCAAAACGCTTAATCCGAAATGCGGGCGAATAACTTAAAGGAAATTTCCGTTATAATGGAAAAAAGCGACGTGAAGGAGATTAACCCTTTAAAAGAAGGCGAAATAAAGCTTAGGAAATGGTTTATTAAGAAACTTAACCTTTTTAAGAAAGCGAAAAGTAAAAAGGTAAAGCTATTTAAGGAAAAGAATGTAGTACGCGATAATTTTGATAATTTTGATAGTTTTTCGTTTTTATTCTTATTTTTAAATTTATTTTGGGTTTTTTTAAAAAAGTGTAATAAAAAACGTAACAGCTTTTTTAATAGTTTATCCGGTTTTTTAATAGTTTAGATAGCTTTAATAAGATAGGTATACGCCTAAAGGAAAAAATGTTTAATAATGGAAATAATAAGCTTTATTAAAAACGTTTTAATTTTACGCTGGATAAAAAGAATTATTTATTCGGTTGGGTTAATTAAAAGCTTTAAAGTAATGCGTTAAGTTTTATACTTAAGGAGATTAATTATAAAAAAGGTATAAAGTTAAAGTAATTAAATTAATTGCGTTTCGTTAAAGCTATTACCAAAACCTATAAAAAGGCGCCTTTTAAGTTAATTATAAATATCAAAAAGGGAACGAAAATGTTAAGAACCCTTTAAAAAACCTACGCCGTAATAGGTAAAGCTAGGTAAAAATTCTTCTAAAAGGAATTAAGCAAGATTATATACGACAGTAAAAACTTAATATAATTTATTACCAAATTTCAAAAATTTCTTCGGGAAGTTAAAGGTTATGGCATAAAGTTCGGGACCGAAAAATACATTACCATATTCCTTACTGCTATGGAGGACCGCGTTGGCAGCTGGTGCAAAACGATGCAATTAGTGCTACGCCAGACGAACTATTCCTTCCAGCAATTAATTAACGACTTTAATAACGAGTTTTATAACCGTTCTGGCAACAAGAAAAAGAACGGAAAATCCCATAACGCCCAAAAAAGCAAAGGCAAAAATAATAATAATAACAAAGATAACAAGCCCGTATGGAATAAAAACGGAAATCCCCTTTACTTTAATTGCGGTAAGTATAGGTACCTAGCTAAGGATTGCCCTAAACCTCAGAAGGAAAAGAACGGCAAAGGAAAGAAAGATAAGAAGGGCTAATATTAAGGAAGCAATAATAGCAATAATAATCGAAGCAGTAGTTTTTGCGACATTTAAGGAGGTGGTTAAGGCGAAAAGCAATTTATCCCTAAAGGCCTAAAGAACGTATATCGTTTTAATGGAGGAACATTTAACGCTTAAGCCGATAATTAGCAGCTTTAGGACCTAATGTAATGGTATGATAAGATATTACAGGAGTTAGCTATAAAGCCTTTAATAATTAAATGCCTTAAAGTAACTATCGGAAAAGTAATTACAGTAATCGAGTATATTAAAGTTATAATAAACGGATACGTTAAAACTTTAATAATTAAAACCCTTAAAATAACCGTTATAAAAAACGTTATGTTTTTTTATGTTTATTTATCCATAACTGACGATAAAGATAAGTTGCTTTAGGATTTAAAAGCGAACGTTAATATTATAAATAACATTAAGGATTTCGAAAAGAATATTATCCTAAACATAAAGTTTAAGGGTATTTATATCATAATAAATAATGGGCCAATACTGGCTACCTCCGTTAGGATAATAAAATAGGCCTTAAAAAGTCCCTAAGGAAAAAATAACGAGATTTTAATAAAATATACGCTATATATTAATAGCTTTTCCTTAAAGGTGTTTTTTGAAAAAATATATTACAAAAAAAAAGGTTACCTAAACAAAAATACCTTAATAAACCCTAATAGGTCCCAGTTAATAACGATTAACGTATCTCGGAAAGGCTTCTTTTTATGACTTTATGGGAAGCCGGAACCCATTATTAAGGCCCCGGAACTTACAAACGACGAAAATTGGTAATAAAGCCACGGGTTAAGAAAGGCATTCGGTAAGGAAGACGGCGATAACCTAAAGCAAATACTTATAAACGCTCTTAAAGATAAAAAGGTCTTTATAACGGACGAAATTATTAAAAAATTTATCCTTTAATACCGCCGCTTTTACCACCTTAATATTAAACGATTAATTTAAACTATTAAAAGGTTTACGGAAATCGATATAAACCCCGGAAATATAGAATCACTTTTTTATATAACGTATAACGAAAATAAGATACGGAAGATACCATTTACAAACCCCTAAAAATAAAGGCTATACATAAAAGAAATTATTTAATATAATATAAGATCCGTTAAACCTATTAACATTAAAAATAAGGCCTATTACGGCCTTATTACAAACGACTTTTCGCGCTATAAAAAATACTATTTATTTAAAACCAAAAACAAGGCCTAATAAAGCTTATATATATATATCATACGAATAACCAAACGTTTAAAGACAATTTCCCCCGATATAAAAGGCCGAAATAAAAAAATGCAAACCTTACGCCTAGACGGCAGCAGGAAATTCGGCATAATAATTATTAAAAACTTTTACGCTATAAAAGGTATCGAACTGATAATTTCCAGCCCATACAACCAGTATCAAAACGGAATTACGGAAAAAGGTATTTAATTCTTATAAAACGAAACGCGTATAACTTCCGCGCAAATAAAAATCCTTACATATTTTTAAAATTTCGTCATAAAAGTTATAACGTATACGATTAACAGGATTAAATAGTTTACGGTAAATAACATAACATTAATTAAATATTTTAAAAAAATATTCGATTTTAAAAGATAGTTATATAAACTTAATAACAGTTACCTCCGCATCTTCGGTAATAGATATACGGTCCTAATCGATAAAAACCATAGGATTAAATTAAAAAAACTAAAGGCCCGAAAAATTAAAAAAATATTACTAAATTACGAAGAGATTTATAACTATAAAGTATAGTTATTAAAGGGCGGCAAAGTACTTATTACGCCGTACGTTACAGTTTATGAAAACCTAGAAAAGTTAAGGTAACCTTCAAACCTTAAGGATATCATCCGATCGTTCCCGTAACCAGTATAAAAGCGTTTAAAATACCGTTAAAAACAAAACGTTAAAATAAAAAATAAGGACCATAACGTTATTTCAAAAGATAATACAAATAAGGAAACCAAAAAAGTTAAACGTAAAAAAAAACGTCCGAAAAAGACGGTTCCCAAATTATACACCTTAAAGGTTCTAAATAAAGCCCCAGAATTAATACGTAAACTAAAGCTAACTTTAACCTAAAAGGGCGATAATTACGGTTTACGCACTTTCCATTTTAGCCCATTAAATAACGACGAAAACTTTTTTAGTAACTCCGGAAACGCCGAACGGGCTATCCGGAACGCTTATAAATACTAACAAATAATTAATATGCTAAAGGATAAGTACGATAATATATTTAAAAATTCGGAAGATATTAACCTAAGTAAATTATTTACTACCTATAGGTTGTTTATAGTAACGGATAACGACCCGTCCTTAAAAAAAGCTATAAAAAGCTTAAAGCAAAAGATATAACTTAAAGCAATTTTTACGAAAAAAAAAAAAACTTTTTACGTAAAATTTTTAACTTTATACCCCTTAATAAAAGCCGTACCTACGGACATTTTATTAATACCAAATAAGTACTAAGGAAAAAATATACGTTCATAAAAAAGTTAAACAAATTTAAGGCCCGTATTTACGCAAAAGGCTTTATATAGCGAAAAAGAATAAATTATAATAAAACCGCAACAAATACCGTAAAAGCTATATATTAAAGGATCTTAATAGTTTTGGTTACCTATTTAAGCTAGCATATTCTCTAGATCAACTTTATCGTTACGTACCTAAATGGAAATTTAAAAAAAGATATTTATATAAAGCAATTCTTTATGCTAAAGGAATATTTTAATACGTATCCGGAAAACAGATAAAAATACCAATTTTCCTTTAAAAAGGTTATCAAGTTAATAAACCCTTTATACGGCCTAAAACAAGCTAAAACTACTTAGCAAAAAAAAGTTAAAAGGATACTTACGAAACTAGGTTTTTACCCGTTAATTTCGGATAATGCGATTTATTTTAATCTTAAAACTGGGAATATTATCGCTTTATACATTAATAATTTCCTGCTTTTCGGAACCGACAAACAATACCTTAAAAACGTTACCAAGGAAATTACTAAGAACGTCCCTATTAAGGATTTGGAAAACGCGGATTAATACCTAAACGTACGAATTATCCGTTCCTCGTCGACTGGCGACGTTAAGCTAAACCAACAGCAGTATATCGAAAAGTTACTAAAATTAATTAAGCTAAACGAAATACGAAAAAAGCTTACGCTATTTATTAAAGATCATTTAAAATACGTTATAAAACACAACGGTAAGGCTAACAAAAAAGATATATTCGAATATACAAATTTAATAAGAAAGTTCAACTTTTCCAGTTATATTAGCAAACCGGATATAACGTTTATAACGTTAACTTAAGCTAAGTTTATAAATAACCCGTTACCTAAATATCGGGAATGTATCAAAAAATTACCACGTTACTTAAACGGTATAACAAACCTATCTTTTCGGTACCGGAAGCTAAAATAAAACCACCCGTACCGGAAACATAACGACCTAAAATTATTCAGAACAATAAATACAAGCTTTACGGATAACAGCAAGTTAGCAAAGTCCATAATTAGATATATATTCTTTATGGCTAAAACGCCCGTATCTTAAATTTTAAAGTTATAGGGCGTTATTACAAAATGCACTACGAAAGCAGAATACGTAAAAGCAGAAATAGTTATAACGAAAATAATAAGGATTAGGAACTTCTTAACAGAATTAAAGCTTATACCTGAAAATCTTATTTCCATCTTAGAAGATAATATAAAAACCTTAAAGTAAGTAAAAAAAACGTAGATATCGAAAAGAAAGCGTTACATCAAAATTAAATACCATTACGTCCGTCAAAAAGTCCATATAGGAAATATCAACTTCCAGTACGTAAAAAGCAAAGATAACCCTACCGATAATCTTACGAAGCCATTTAATAGGGCAAACTTTAAGCGGTTCATACGGAACTTAGGACTTAAGAAAATTGAAAATTAATGTATAAAGACTAAGGTTTAATCCCCGCATAAATTAGTTGTTTTTAGATTTATTTTTGGACTTTTCCAGCCATGGTCACCTAACGCAAAAGGGCGTATCGGCAATTGGTGCTTACAGGTGTTACCTGCTGGCTGGCTTTGTGGGCCTAGGGATCACTCCTGCAGCCTGGGACACCCTTTATCCACAGACGATCCTTTGTCACCCAATTATGTATGTAAGGGCGATTGCCCACGGACTAGATTTGTCCTTTCCTAGAACACATAGAACTAACGCATGAGAGTTACGCCAGATTCCTGCATTTGATCACTGTGACTGCTGACACTATGATATATATTTAATACTGGGTTAATTAAAACTTTTTGCATTAGTACTATAATTAAAACTAATTATCGTTTTATATAAGCTTATAACTTTAATAAACTCGCGATTTCTTTTTTAGCACTTTATAATAATAAATTTAAATACAGCAACTATATTATTATAAAATAATTTTAATAATTAAAATCTTTTTCGTAAAGCGCATTTATAACTTTTTTACAAATACGTGTATTATATCCGGGCTTACCGCAAACATTACACTTTCGTTTATTCGTTTTAACCGTTTTATAACGACTACCTTTAACTGTTATTAGCCACTTTTTTCCTTACTACCCTTCTTTTCGACTAAAAAAGCTTATTCTTATTATATAATAAAAGAAATTTAAATAAAAGTTTGTTTTTAATTTTCAGACATTTACTTAAAGTATAATTTATAGCACGCAATTAAACGTTTCCTTTATTTAAAAACTCGACTTTTTTACAAATAATGTTTAATCTTTTATTATAAACTTAACTGATTTATTTAACATTATTAACGAATTAGCTTAATAATTTCTGGTCTTTGAAAATAAATATCGTACTCATTTTATTACTTTACTGATATTTTTAAAAATATTCGTAAGCAGGAAAATAATTTTCATAATAGTAAGCAGGAAAATGGTCGGTATAGATATAACCGGAAATTTTTTAATTTCGAAAAAAAATGTCTTTAAAATCGAATGAACTAAATCCCGCTTACGCAAATCCGAATTTAATATTATCGGACGTTATAACAACTTTAAACATATTGTAAAAGCCGAAAGAAAAAAGGGTTTTGTACGATATAAATATAATAACGTCGTATTATATTCTCGATATAAAACGAGTAAACGCATTTTCATACGGAAAAATAACGTAAGCAGGTATATAAAACGTAGTAATATTATTATTCGCGTAATATTTTTTAAATTCAATGAAGTAATAACTTTGATAATTGTTAAAAATAAAATAAAAATTCGAACTTTTCGAATGCGTGTGTATAGCTTTATCGAAATATTAAATCTATTTTAAACTCAAAAAACAAAATCTTCTAGTAAAATAATGAATAAAAACAAAACACTCCCTTACGAATTAATATCTTATATATTTATAACCTATTTCCGGTTCCTTTATTAAACTTATTTACAATTTTCACGTGTTTTTAATATAGCTAGTATACTCGATATTATAAATTCTTTTTTTAAAAAGTTTATTTCGCCGAAATTATAAGTATCTTGTATTATAATATTATATTTCGTAATTATAACCCGGATAAACTCCAACTATTTACGAAATATAGTTAAATCTTCGCCTAATACTCTTTAAAAATCGATTTTTCCATTTAAACGCGTTTTTATTTGTTTTACTATTGTGCAGAATTCGAGGCGTAATTTACCCTAACGCGTATTGTAATATACTAGACTAATAATAAATTCGCTATATTTTTAACGTATTGAATCCGAATAAAAATCGTTCACGTATTTGATTTAAGGTTTTTTTTATAAGAATAAAAGGTTTTTCGATCGGAATTTATTTTCGCCAAATAAAAATAATATCGGCTCGAGCGCGTCGACGGTAATATTTAGCTCCTATAGTCGCTTTGGCAATATCGTATATAAAATTAAGTTTGTTATAATTAAGTTTTAACTTACACTCTTAAATTTATTTTAAATCTTTTTATATAACGTTTAATAATGTATACGTTAAATAATAAACAAATAAAGTAAGGTAATTAAAATACTAAAAAAAAAAAGAATTACGAGTTTATTTAAGTTACGAAGTTATATAAAACGTTATATATAACGTCTCATACTATTAAACCGTTTAAAACAGTAAGCCGATCGTTTTTTAATATCTCGTAATAATAAATTCAAATGGAGCAGCTATAACGCATTATATTAATTGAAACTAATCGGGTTTTTTTTTTCGCTAGGCGTATTTATAACTTTTTTATAAGTACGCGTATTATGTCTGAGCTTACCATAAACGGCCCGTTTCCATTCTTTCGTTTTAACCCTTTTATAACGATTATCTTTAACCGTTATTAGTTACAATTTTTATACTACGCCTTTCCTTTCCGGCTAAAAAAGCCTATCCTTTTTTTTAAAAAAAATGTTACTCCATTTTAAAAATATTTATTTTTGATCGTCCGACGCTTATTGAAAATATAGTTCATTTTACGTAATTACACGATTCTGTCTCGAAAAAAAGCAGCTTTTTATAAAAGTAATATATAACCTTTTGTTAACCAATTATTTTAGTAATTTTAGTACTTTTTCATAAGTAACGTTTTTATTTTATTATTTTACGAATAATTGCAGAGGTTTTCGTAAACGGGGGAATAAAATTAATAAAAGTAAACGGGGAAATAATCGGTATAAGTATAACAGGAAAACTTTTATTTCGGAAAAAACGTTATTAAGATCGAATAAAATAAATAAGTTTAATTTTCGCGAATCCGGATATAGCATTATCGAACATTATAGTAGCTTTAAATATATCGTAAAAGCCGTTTTTTTTCTTCGCGATATAAATATGATAATATTATATTAAATTTTCGATACAGCGAATAAGTACACTTTAATACGGAAAAACAGAATACGTCGAAAAGTTAAAACCGATAAAAAAACAAGCAGGTATACAAAGCGTAATAATGTCGTTATTTGTGCAGTATTTTTCGAATTCGATCGAATGGTAATTTTCGTAACCGCTGACAATCAAGAAATGTTTCTATTTTTTCGTACGCGTTCGTATATGTTTATTAAAAAGTTAAATTTATTTAAATTCAAATCGTTAGTTATTTAGTTCTTATAATTTATATTAAGCCTTTAAGTAAGTAAAATTGAATATTTTCGTTAATAAGAATTAAGGTGAAATTTTCCCGTTAAAATAATAAATAATAATAAAGTTTAAGCTTACGAAGTAATAACTTATATAATTATAACCTAATTTCGATTTCTTTATTACGTCTATTTAAATTTTCTATATTTCTTAATATTTATAATTATTATGCTTAATATTATAAGAAGTTTTATTAAAAAGCTCGTTTAATTAAAGTTATAAATATCCTTTTTTACGATGGCGTATTTTATAATTATAATTAAAATAAGTTCGAGTTATTTACGAAATATTTTTAAATTTTCCCATAGTACTTTTTAAAACTTCTTTTTTTCGATTTAAAAGCGTTTTAAAATTTAATTTTTTTACCGTTTAATAAATTTCAGTGCCGAGTTAATCCCCTCTCATTTTGTAACCCGTTACGTAATAAATTCGATATATTTTTAATGTATTAAAGCCGTATAAGAAAAGTTCGCGTTTTAGGTCGAGTACTTAATTAACAATCGATTTCTTTTTAGTCAGCTTTAATTTTTATAAAAAAGGAATATTATCGGTTCGGGCCTATTTATCGTAAAATCGGTCCTTTAAAGTCGTTTTAGCAAGTTCATATATAAAACTAAATGTCGTATAATTAAGTTTAAAGTTTCTTTTTTAACGTAAATAGTTAGGTTTATTTTCGCCCTTTTAATAAGTCGGTTTATATTGTTAGTATTAAGAAATGAAAAATTAAAGTGAAGTGATTAAAATACTTACAAAATTGGTCGGCTTACTAGTTTGAACAGTTTAATAATATAAGACGTTTATTAGTTTTATAATAATTATTAATAGTCATATAACGTCCTACATCATCGAACGGCGCATCTTATCGAACCGCTCACCTTTTAACATTCTGTCAGCTAGCTGGGGGGTGCGTAGCGCACTCCATATACGGAAATAGCACCTTCTGATCGGCATATATATGTTCCGTGGCTAAGCTACCTAAAATTGTACGCGTGCAACAGCATACGTAACTAGCCTAATATAAGAATACAAGTAATATCCCCTATATCTGATAATTAAGAGTTATATTTACTTAATTAACGTAAAATATCAACTGATTAGTTATTATTACGACGATATAGGTTATATATCAGTGAAAATTATCAATATACTTTAATAATAACAATAACGACCGTACAGTCGATATTCCAAATTATTTACTAGGAACCTAAGAATTAAAAACGCTTTAAAGGCGAATTTTAATTTAAAGCGTACGCGCTTGATATTTGGGACTTTATCCACCCTGATTAGTTACGTTCGTGACCTGTTAAACCTATAAAATCCGATATTACTTTATATCCAAAAAAACGAGTTCGTTTTTAAACGCGAAATAATACCTCAGCCTCCGATAATATATTCGAAAAAGTTAACCTTGTAGGTTATCTCACGAACGTCCTTAAGATAACGACTGAAGGTAAATAAGTTTATAATTAAGAATTTATAGCATATATTTATAAAAATCGGAAATATAATACCTTCCGTAAGGGTGTTAACGATTTTACGCAATAAGTTCTGAAATCTGTATTTCCAACAATTAAAGAAATAAATTTTCTTTTAAAAAAGAACTTACGAAAGTGCTACGCCAAACTGGCTAAGTCTGGCAAGGTGTACGACGGCAGGCTACTAATTAACACCTAACGAGAATACCGCGAAGAATTAAAGCAAGCTTTAAAATCTGACAAAAAAGCTAAACGAATATATCGTAAAATAGCAAGAAATCATAACTTAAAGACAGCGATATGGTATCCCAGAAACGAATACAACGATTATAGGAGTTAACGACCTATATACAGCTTTAACTTCTATCGTAGAAACCTGGATAATATCCTTTTAAATAATAAAAAAGGCAAAGATTAAAAATAGTACGATCAATTACTATAAGGTTAACAACTAACCTCTTAAATTATTGGGCTATAACTTATTAACTATTTATATTAAAAAACGGTAAAGTAATGTTTTTACCGTTTTACGAGATTCCTGCGGATTTTATTAATTAGAATAACCCCGATTAGGAATAAACTAAGCCTATTAACTTTTAGCCATAAAAAAGGACTCCAATACGAGCGCCGAAACAAGGTAATCGTAAAGGTTCCCATACGGACCGAAACGCTAGCAAACGGAAACGTTAGAAGTTAAATATATAAGACATACGGTATAAAGCGTATTTAAATAATTATTATAAGTTAACCTAATACTTTTATAGATTCCTTAATAAAACTTTAAAAGGTTTTTAGTTTAGCGAAAGTTGAAAGTTATTCGTCCGAAACCGAATGACCACCGATTAATCCTTAAAGGAAAAAATTAACCACTTATTAAAAACCATTAAAAAAATCAATTACCGAAATTAATTAACTCTTAAAGGGAATAAGATAGATAAATCCTAACGTGTTTTTTAATTATTAATAACGTAACGTTATAAACGTTTCATCTTGCCACTTAAAAAATTTATTTACTTTGAACTTCAGGTTTACTATATATATCTTTGACCTTATTAGCAGGTTTTTAAATTTCAGACTAACCGTATAAGGTAACGGAATATACGTAAGCAATAGTTTCGTTCCGATTAAAAGGTACGGAAAGGTTAATATATTACTTTAAAGCCTTAACGGTACAAAAATGTTACGGCTTTATAACGTAACCTATTACGAAAATTTCGTATACAACCTAATGTTATTCTGATAGCTCCGCAAAAAAAGCTAATAGTAAAATAACCGAGGGATTAATAATTACATTCGAAATAAATATAATTAAGTTATAATTACGTTAATAGATAAATTTAATTAATTCGTTATTAAAAATATTAACCTAATTATTTTATATGTAACATTTGTAACCTATAAATAAAATGATAACTTATGGACAAAAAGATTATTACGTACAGGTAACGATATTATATAATATTTACGCATAGGCTATTTAGGACGTGAAGTAATCGCTTAATTATAATTTCATATTAAGGGAATCCGATTAAAGAGTTTTATAATAATCGAATATTAAGTATGTAATAAGGCGAAAATAAAAAAATAAAAACGTCGCAAACCTTAAAAGAGAATATCCCGATTAGGCCAAAGAATCGCCGTCAATTTTACTAATTTTAAAAAGAACCTTAAAGGATATAAATACGTTATATTTAGTATTAATAAATGCTTCAGCTTTATCTCGGATATTTACTTTAAGAACTGAAAATAAAATATATTAATTATAATATTTTAACACTTTTTAAGAATCCTAAAAATCTAAGACAAAGTTTTTTTTATAAATAATCGAATACGATAACGAAAGTTTAAAGAATTACTAAAATCGAAATATTTTTCCATCGTTTCCTTTTAATATTAAACTTAAGCCTTTAATATTATATACCCAGGCCAAAAACGGGGATACAAAGCGTATAAGAGGTTTAATTAAAGAAAAAGCGATTACTATACGAAATAGCGTTAAATTATTAACGTTCTTAATCGTATATATCTTTAAAACGGCAATATATCTGTATAACCGTATCTTTAAGTACTCTTTTTTAGGGGGGCAAACTCTATATAAAGTTTATTATACTTATTTAACGTATAAAATCGGCGTTATAATATTTAATCGGAAGCTTTAAAAGGCTTATTTGCGGACTTATAGCTATACGGCCTACGTTATAATGATTACTGCCATAAAGAAAGAATAAAGGTTTTAAAGGTAAAATCTTAAAGTATAAATTAACTTTTTTTTTTAAATTATCGATTAATAAATATTTTCTAGTCGTAAATCTTATTAATGAATAAAATTCCCGTTATTCGAAACGTATAATTTAATAAAGAAATTACTTTCTTTAATAATATTAAAACCGTTAAAAACGACTTTTTTTACGTTACAAAAACCGAAGTGCAAATTTCACTCCGATTACCTAATCGAGATCAGGCCCCATTTTTGAGGTTGTGGCTGCGCCGCAGGCGCAGCCGTGGCTAGAGCTTTTCATTAAGAAGTATCTGCAAGGGCGTAATGTGTTACCTAAACCCCTTTAAGAAAAAGCTTCACAAAAATAACAAAACCTTAAAAATAGGGCCTGATAGCAAGTTGTGATTTTTTGAGTTCGTTTTAGGCAGTCCTATACAAATTTTCAAAATTTTTCAATCCGAACTTTTTAAATATAATTTTAATTTAACGTTACTTATTTTGTAGTTCCGAAAAATCAATACAAATTTATAATTTTTATTTCCTTATATATTTTTAGTTTTAATTAGCATACGATTAATAAAACGCGCCCAAAAAATTGGCTAAAAATTTCGTTTTAAGCATATTTTAACCTTTTACCTCTTTTTTGCTAACATAATAATAATATAACCTTATTAACCAAAATAATGATACATAAGGTTCAAGATCGCCTATAATAATCCCCGAAATATATTTTCGTTTTGATTAACTAAGTATGGGTAATATATTAAAGGATTTAAGGTATATACCTTAAACTTTCGAAAACGTAATATTTTAAAGTAACGTGTTTATTTTTATCCGATGGTTTTATCGGTTTTTTGCCGATATAAACGTAATTAATTTATACGTTAACGATATATATATAGCCGATAATTATATAGAGATTTTGCGCCGTCGGTTTGTTCGCTTTATGTTAAATGCTATGTTTAACGGGTACGGCCGTATTTTACGAAAGGAATAGGTAGATACGGTGCATAATCTGGTATTCGGAAAGCTTGATATTTTTTTCGTTATTAAGATAAATTTTAGAAACTTCTTAATTATTTAAGTCTTTTTTTTAATAACCGACTTAATTATTATTTAGGTCGTACTTTTGGTTAAGTTGGCCGAAGAATAAAAATCTTTTATATTGGCAATATTATGTTTTGCTTTTATCTTGATATTCGCGGAGACGAAAAAATTTAATCTAAAGATATTCGAACGTATAGTTGCTGGATAGCATAATTATATTATTTTTGGTCCTGAATAATTATCGAGCGATTAATTCCAAATTGTTATATTGAATCTTATTTTCGAACGCCGATATGGTTTGGTTATTATTAATAAAGCGTATTTATTATCGGAATAAAAAGATTTCCGGCCTGGATATGTTAATATCCGTAACCTACGTCTTAAAATTTTTTTTACGTATATTAATTTGCGTATATAATAATTACTAATGGCGTTATAAAAAAGACAATTACAAAATATAAAGGTTTTAGTTAAGCTAAAGGTTTAACTGGATATGGTTATAAGATAAAGGTCCGGCGTTTTAATGTTAATCGCTTTAAAATTAACATTATTATTTTTTAATATTTAAAGGCTAACGTTCGAATTAAGTGTATTTAGATTTTTTATTAATTAAGATACCAGAATTATTAAATAATATCCCTTAAATTTAACTTGATACTTTACGTACTATTATTAAGACCATTATTTATGTTAATAATAAGGCGAAATGTATGGATATCCGTAATTATTTAAATAAGATTATAATAAACCGGAGGTATTTATTAAAGGTTATAAAAAAGTTATCAAATTTTATAACTCCGAAATGTCTTACGGGAACCAAATTCGCGTATACGATAAATTAAAACAACTTAATAATCTTATCCGTATCGTAATATTTATTATCGCTTTTAAATTAAGTATGGAGATTCCGGATATTGGTCGGGTAATATAATGGGAAATACCGAAAACCTTTTTAATAAAGGATTTATGGCAACGATTTAATCGAACGGTTCGTAATTATAAATAATTTAATATGATTCGCTATAAATAAATTATTTTATTTATAATTCATTAAACGTTCGATAGGTATAAAATTAAGCCGTTTATTATAGAAAAGATTAAAATAACAAAAAAACCTAGGTCCAGTAAGCTAAAAGAGGTATTATTTATAAAAATATAAGTATTTTAGCGGAAATCGACGGAGCCGGCTTTAATAATAAAAAACAATACGTAATTTATTACGAACGATCTTAATTAGATCGAAATAATTATTAAATTTTAATCTTATTTTTCGGTTAATTAAGATAATTATTATATTATTTATATATTTCCGAAATAAAATAACTTCGATTTGCGGAATAATATAAAGATAAAGCTTTAATGGGATTCATTATTTAACGGTAAATATATACGGAAAGGGATTTTAATATATTTTTAAAAAGTGTTTAAGTTATTATATGAAAAAAGGACCATAATAAGTTTATTCCGGTTAAAGTATGTTATAATTTATCTACGTTAAATTTTATCCGTATATCCGAACTTCGAATCCGAAAAGATTTATATAAAAATAATTAAAAGCCGGTTCGTTAAAAGGGGTCGCTTGGGAAATAATTAAATCCTGGCATGAACGATAAATAAACGAATTATTTTTTACGCGGTCGTTTCCGTTTAACGTACTACATAAGCTCGCGGGCCACACAAGCTCGCGGGACATTTTTTTAATATTTTAACCACTTAACTTTTATTATTTAATTTTCAATAACCATAATATAAAACGACTTACAAAAGCATTTAAAATGAACTTAACCGTTTAGGCTAAAAAGAATAGTCCGAAACTTAATTAGAAAAAACTTGTTTCTGTTTATAACGTCCTACGTACCACCTTAGAAACGCGATTTACCGGTAAATACGCCCGAATTAATATTATCCCTTATTTACGAAAATTAAAGCCGACCGAAAAAGAATCAATTATCGACCAAATCCTTAACTTAAATACGTAAGCGTTTCCTGTTCGGCTTTAATATGTTAAAGATGTGGCGAATTTGTTATTTACCTAACGCGCCGTAAAACGCTTTAAGGTTAATTAGGCGTCGAACTTTATACGACGGCAAAAAAAGTTTTAAACGCGTTTAAATCGGAAGATCGATTATTAACGGATTTTATGCGAAAATCTAGAAATATTTCGTAAATAATTCGAATGATTCGGATTATAATCGCAAAATACGGTATCGTAAAAAAGATATTTATAATTTCGAGGAAATTAATTTTTTAATAAAATTATTTATAATATCGAATATGGTAATTATAAACGTTAAAAAACTTAGAAAATTTAAATAAATTTAATAAAATAATAAAAAGTAAATTATAATTATTTAAGTTATTAATTCGTAAAATTATGCTTTATTATTAACTGATTAAAAAGTTAATATTAGTTTTAATAATTAAATAATAAACGAATTAAATTTAAAATAAATTTAATGCTTTAATAAATATACGCGAACGCGTCCAAAAAAAACTAAACCTTTTTTTATCCTTAACGGTTACGAAAGTTATTATTTAATCGAATTCGAAAAATATTACGTAAATAATAACATTATTACTTTTTACATACTTACGTATTTTTCTTATCAGTTTTTAACCTTTCGACGTATTCTGCTTTTCCGTTTTAAAACGCGTTTATTTATTATATATCGAAAATTTAATATAACGTTATTATACTTATATCGCGAAAAAAAAATCCTTTTCGGCTTTTACGACGCCTTTAAAGTTTTTATAACATTCGATAACATTAAATCCGGATTCGCGAAAGCTGGATTTATTTTATTTGATCTTAATAATGTTCTTTCCGAACTAAAATTTTCTCCGGTTATATTTATATCGACCGTTTTTCCGTTTACTTTTGCTGGTTTTGTTTCCTCGTTTACGAATTCTTTTTTAAAAAATATCCGGAAAGTAATAAAATAAGGACGTTACTTATAAAAAAAGATTAAAAATTATTAAGGTAATTCGCTAATAAGAATAATTAAATGTGTTAGTTTTATAATAAAAGGTTATATATTACTTTTATATAAAACCATTTTTTTCCGGAAAGCAAACGTTTTTAAGAAAAAGGAATACTTATTATACAAAAAGGATAAGCTTTTTTAGCCGAAAAGGAAGGGGGTGGTAAAAAAATGGAGCTAATAATAACTAAAGGTAATCGTCGCAAAAAGGTTAAAACGAAAGAACGGAAATATGGCGTTTACGGCAAACCCGGATATAATGCGCCTATTTATAAAGAAATTATAAATACGTTTAACGAAATAGAATCCGATTAATTTTAATTAATGCGATATGTTATTATTAAATTATTTGGATTTGTTATTACGGAATGCTAAAAAGTATCCCGCGAGCTTGTGTGGCCCGCGAGCTTATGTGGTACGTTAACGGTAAAGGAATAAAGTAAATGTTTATTTTTATTAAACTTAAACGGTCCTTACTTAATACGTTTTTAATTAGGTTAAACGAAGTTAAAGATTTTTATTTAATTTCGAATATAGTTAATTTGTTTAAAACGGTTTCCGGGTTCGATAAGTAACAATATCAAAATGTTTTAAAAAATTGCCTTTTTTTTACGTTTTGTTTAATTTACGAAAAAGCCGTCCTTTTTATTTTATAAAAGGTACGGGAAACTTTCCGTAAACGGAGGAATTCGCTTAACTTAAAGTAACGGCGCTATATGTTTATGACTCGGACCGATTTATATAAGGTACGTATTATTACTGCGTTATAAATTTAATAAACGTGGGAAAAAATTGCGAAGCCGCCGTAAGTTACGCGCGGTTTTAATTAAGGTACGCTTTATATAACTATCTAGTTTAAACTGGGTATAAGGATTCGATTATAATTTTAGCTATTTTAAATATTAACCCGGTATGCGGTTTATACGTTTTTACGATTCGGGATTGCGAACCCGGTTATCGTAACGCCCGTACCCGTACGCGTAATTCGTAATATTTTAAATCGTTTTAATTAAAAGCCGCCTTTATTTTTATTATTTATAACGTTAACTTAAGGTTTATATTTTCCTAATGTTTCCGATTTACCGGAACCGCCTTCGTTACCGTACTTATATATTAATACGGATATAAAACAAACCTTACAAACTAAGAAAATTAACGAATTTTAATATAACCCATTATAAATTATAATTTATCTTAACTATTAGTAACTTAAATCTTTTAACTTATATCCTTTAATTTATAATATTAAGTTAGTATTTTTTAAATCCTCCTTTCCGGTCCTTTTTTTAAGCTTATCGTATTAACTTTTAAAATATTCTTATCTTTTTTAATTTTGGAGATACCTTAACCTAGGTTACCTAATTAACGTAAGGGATTAATTATGCGGGTAAATAAATAATGTAAATAATTTTTAGTTAATATTAAGAAAGTTATTTTTTCATTATTAATATAACTATTCCGACGTCCACTTTTTTTTAAGTACTAGCTTAAGATGTTTAGGATCCCAGTTTTATAATAAATCCGGAGTTCTTACGTTTTGTAATCTTGTTCTTCCGTAATCGTAAGTAATATCCTTTAAAGCCGGCCTTTTGCCACTTTTTTTTTAAGGTTTGCCGCGTACGTAAAACTTTTCTAGCTAAGGATCTAATAATTGCGGTATTTTTATAGTAATTAATTTAAAGTACTAATTAATACTTCCAGGTTTCCGTCGTATATTTCGTTACGGTTTTAATAGGAATTTTAATAATAATAAGTTTGTCGGGATGGGTCATTTCGCCGATACCTTAAACAAATCGTTTATTAATAGGTACCTTAATAAGTACCTTAAGTTAAGGTTTACCGGTATTTCCGGCTGCGGTTTTTAAATTTTCTTTTTTAAGGTATAAAACTTATAAAAGTACGGGGTTTCGGTTACTTGGTATTAAGCTGTTTCTTTTTCGGCGTAACTAGGATAACGGATGGATTTCGGAATTCTTTTATATTAGAATCCCATATAGGTAAACCAAAAGTTAAATATAATAAATAATTACTAAAAGCCTTAACGTTAATACCGAATATGTTATAAAACTAATCTTTATATAGAATAATTTGTTTATTATAAATTTGCGAATAAAAGCGGATTTTTTCTTTACTTAATATTATAAAAATAATATTTAGATAATACATACCGTTAAAGGTTTTACGGTTTTGTAATCCTAATTAGGATTATAGGATTACCATATTCCTGGTACCATCCATATTATGCAAGTTGTTATTATTTATGAATTTCCGGAAACGATTACTGGCTTAAATTATACGTCTTTCAAAATAATATATAGTAATTAAATTTATAATATAAAGGATATTTATTTTACGATTTTAAAAAGTTATTATTTGATAATTCGAAATTTTTGTTTCGTTAAATTTACGGTTATATTTTGATATAACGAAAAAACGAATAATATTATTCACCATTTTATAATTTCCTTTTCCGGTAGTACGAATTGGTTTTAAATGTTATTAATATATATAAATACGTTTTTTAATAATAGTTTATAAGTTATATATATATAATCGAAGTTTTTAAACATTTATTTAAGTACGATTCTAATATTATTATGGGTAAAATATACGGTAAGGATTATATAACGGTAAATAATTTCCATTTTTATGCATATATTAATATACTTATTTTTAAAGCTTCCAAAATATTATAATTTTATCGAATATTTGTTAAAAGATATAATAAAATAATTTGTTAAGTAACGTAAAGTTTAAAGGAGTAATATATATAATTATAAAGAAAATAAGGAAAATAACGCCGTAATTAATACGACTTACATCGAACGTTAACCTGGTAATATTTATATTATTATATAATTATTTTACGTTTATATCCTTATTATATGGTAGGAAATAAGAAAATTTAGTAAATCGATTAACGATTACAAAAATGCTGTCGTAATATATACCCGTAACTAGGTCTTCTAAAAATGGGAGTTTGGTAATAAAGTCGAAAGTAATTAAGTCCCACGGTCGTTCTACGACTGATAATGGTTATAGTTTTCCGTATAGCCTATACCATCGTGCTTTTGCCTTATTGCAAATATGGCATTATTATCGTATTTTCTTTATTATCGATTTTATTTTAGGAAAGTAATAAGTACGTTATAATCGTTTTAAGGTTTTATGGATTCCTGGGTGTCCATATAACTGATGTTCGTATATGTTTCGTATTAATATTTCCTGGTATTTTTCTAGAACTTGTGTTTTTTCCATTCTTTGGTCCTCAGGTAAGTTGTCGTTATATTTCTGAATTTTCTGGTATAAATCGGAAGGTGCTGCTCTGATTGTTGCTATTTGTTATAATTGTAAATATCCTTCTGGCGTAATGTCGAAAATTTAATAATTAACCTTAATTATTTTTTCTTCGAAGTTTGGTTTTCGACTAAGTACGTTTACTTTGCCGTTTTCTGATCCTTTTTAATAAATAATAATAAAGTCGTATTCTGACAGTTTTTCGGCGTAACGTAATTATCGTCTTATAAATTCTCTGGTTATGGTAAAGCGGGTAAGGTTTTTATGATCGATATATACCTTAATTTAATACAGGTTTCCCTTAAGGTAATGTCTAAATTCTTTAAAAATTTTAATAATAACCATAAATTTTTTATCGGGAATGGCGTAATTTAACTTTACTTCTTTTAACTTGTAAAAGTAAAAGGCGATAAGGTATAGGTGGCCTTGATTATTACGGTATCCGGCTATTACGTTTAAAGCGTAATCCGAAACGTCGGTTTCAAGCTTAACTGGGCGGCTTAGGTTATATATAATTAATACTGGCTCGCTGGTAATCGCATCTTTAATCTTTTAAAAGGCAATTTCCGTTTTTAATATCCAAAAAAACTTATTTCCTTTTTTTATTAGGTTAGATAATAGTATAATTATCTTGCTAAAGTTTCGAATAAACTTCCTATAATAATTAGCAAATCCGAGGAAGATTTATACTTCCTTAACGGTAGTAGATATTTCCTATTCCTATACTGCAGCGATCTTTTTAGGGTCCATTTTAATGCATCCTGGGGTAATAATATGTCCTAAAAATTCCATTTCTTACGTATGGAACTGGCTTTTCTTATTATTAACTAGGAAATTGGTATCTTATAAGGCTTAAAAAACTATATAAACATATTCTACATATTCCTCTTTATTTCTTGAGTAAATGAGAATGTCGTCGAGATAACAAACAACGAAAATATTTAAGTACTCCTTAAGTACGTAATTAACCATTCGTTAAAAAGTTGCTGGTACGTTCGTAAATCCGAAAAGCATAACGAAGTACTTAAAAAGTCCGTACTTCGTCCTAAAAGCTGTTTTTCATTTATGTCCTGGTTTAATACGAATCTGATTATATCCTTCTTTAAAATCTAGGCTTATAAACTAATTAGCTCCGTAAAGGCGATCTTTTATTTCGTTAATTAAAGGTAACGATATTTTGTCCTTAACCGTAATATCATTTAACTATTTATAATCGATAATTAAACGTAATTTTCCGTTTTTTCTTAATACGAAAAATATAAAGTATCCGGCTAATAAACTGGAACGTCGTATATAACCTTTCCGAAGTTTATCTTTAAAGTATTTACGTAATACCTATAACTTTGTTTCGTTAAAATTATAAATTGGATAAAATCTGGTCGATGTTCCTTCCTTAAGAACTATCTCGTGGTTTTATTCGCTATGTTTTGGTAATTTCGTTTTAAGTTTCTTACGAAATAATCGTTTATATCTATGGTACTGTAAAAGTACGTTAACCATGGTTTCTGGCTCTGGGGGCTGATGCTATAGGTAATCATCTATCTCTCGCAACTTTGTTTTAATGGTAGTAATAATGCGTCTTATTCTTCTGTAATACCCTTGTTCTTTTTTATGTTTTGTTCCTATAAGTGGTAAGGTTTCTGTCGTTTCTTTATGCCTGCATTCGTCGCCATCTTCGATCAAATGTTAAGATCTTTTCGTATCTTTCTTTTTTTTATCGAGTGGATATAAAGTAAACTTTACCTGGCCAGTTATCCAATCGATTAAAAGGTTATACTAATATAGCCATAGTTTTCCGAATATCATATCGTAATTTCTTATTAAAGCGATATCGAAATTTATTATCTAATTTCGTCCGTTAACGAAGATCTCGAAGTAATCAATCTTGCGGCTAATCTTTCCATCGTCGTAGGCGAATACCTGGCCTTCTGCGTTCTCGGCGATATAGGGTTTTATCTTTTCCTTCTATGGTAATCGAAGTCGGTTAACCATACCCGGCGTGATATAGTTACCTTTTATTATTCCGTAGTCCATAAATGCGGTAAACCAATATATCCCAATTCGTATTTACAGAGTAATAAGGTCATTTTTGGCTCCTATTATCATATTTAAAGCCCTTTTAAAAAGCTTCTGCTGGCTTTTTTGGGTCTCACCATCCTGCGGCTTTCTTACAGGTAGCGTTCGTTTTTTAACTTATTTTTTAACGCCTTAATACGTTCCTGATTCTGTATGTTAAAGGTTTTTAATTATTTTAACTATCCTTCTTATCGGCGTAAGGTAATTTCGAATAAGAGAATTTACGTCTGGAAATCTTTTCTGGTAATGTATTCTGGTTCGGGGGTTCCTTATCCCTCCTATTATACTTGGAACTAAGCGTCGTATTGCCTTATTTCTTTATTCCTTTTTTTTATTTCGTATTTAATTTCTTGCTATTCCTCCGGGTTATTCGTAAGGGTTAAGCGGAAGTTCAAGTTATTAATTACTTTTAAGGATGCCTTTATGACCGTTTAATAAATTCATTTTTTTTTGTTTTATGATCGTACCATCCGTAATGGCATATAAGGTCCTTATTAAGGCAATTTTTTCCTTCGGGTTAGTTTATTATTACCATGATAATATTAATAATATCTTCTAAGGCGAAGATTTTTAGGTATCTGTATTACCGTTAATCCTTAAGGTCTTTTCCGGTTTGATTATAAAAATCGAATCCCTGGTTATATATTTACGTAAGTCGTGTTTTAATATACCGTTTCCTTTCCATATATTTCAAGTAATGGGTACGCTTATATTAGATAGCATAAAGTTTCCTGTATCGGTTTGGTTATCCTGGAAATAGGTTCTTATCCTAACCTTGGTATTCTTTAATTTATACGTTTAGTTTTAACTGTTCGTACCGCTGTCGCCGTTTTTTTTGGGAACGGGAAAATAATTTATCCTTTAAAAGCTTTTTCCATCCGTTATATTTCTTTAGCTATTAGGTTACTGTAGATCCTGTAATAAAGGCTTGTTATTTTTAAATAACCGCTTAAGATAGCTTTTTTGCCTTTTGTAATTCCTGTTATACTTTCTTGGGAGGGTTATGGTTATCTTTAATCCTGATTATATTAATTAATTTATTATCGTTTCCTTAATTATTTCGAAGGCGTCCCTAAGGAACTGGTATCTAGGTATTTTATCGTAACTTTTTGGGTGCCTTATATTAATAAGCCTTATATTTTATCTTATTATAATTAAAGTACTTAATGGTACGCGGGTTACGTTACTATATTACGCCTAATTCCATAAGTCCTGGTGTTATTTTATAAGATATGTTAGTTCCTTATAGAATGCTGGTATTAAGGGGGTACCTTAACTTATTATTCTATCGGTCCTTAAAGTGTCGAGTTTTCCAGGCGTACTGCTGATCGTCGATTTTAACTATTATGGCAATATAGTTTACCAGCTTTTCGGGGCGTTTATCCTTAAATAATTCTTTTTATACCTTTTTTTTTAGGCCGTTAAAAAATATGGTTATTAATGCCTTTTATCCCTAATTAATTTTCGAAGTTAATTAAATAAAGGAATTGCCGTATCCAGAAGCTGATCCCTTTTACTTTAAATCCTTAATCTTTTTCTTAACTTTAATCTTTTCGTCCACCATTCCGAATATCTTTCTTAATTTCTCCTTAAATCTTTTATAGTCGCTATAAATATTCGTGGTTTCCGCGGATCTTTGTTAGGGAGGTTTAATAACCTACTTACGAAAGGTAAGCTTAAACCAAGTAACCGCATTTTTGGTTAACTGTTTTATAGCGAACTGGATTCGAAAAGTAAGCGTTACGAATTTAATTGGGAAATACTTAAAGTAAGTACAATATTCCGTAAGGAATTGTTATAACTTAATAATAGTTCCGTCGAAAGAGGTAAGCTTAATCGGTTTCAGGATTTCCTTAGCCTTTTTGCCGTAAGCTGCTTAAATAAGCTATATTGGTTAATCCGGTTAATTAGGCTGTTCCATGCTTACTTATCTTACTAATTCGACTTTCTGGGCTTCCAGCTGCTCGCGAATCTTTTTAAGGGTATTAATAAGCTCGATCTTGTTATTAGTAAGTTACGTAACCGCGTTAGTTAATTAATCAAGTCGGCGCAAGGCTTTTTCCTAAGAAAGATTAAGTCAAGTTTTTTCGTTATCGAAGTCCATAAGGTTATCCTTAAATACCTGAAAGGTTTTTTTAAAAGCGGGTTACTTATTAAAAGATATAATGTTAATGGTATTGCTTAAAGTTTGATAACATTACTAAATAAAAGCTTATAACGTATAACGGCTAAAGGATTTAACCAATTATTAAACCTAGTCGTACGGTTTATGTTAACAGTAATGTCGTAGGAAACTAAGTAATGATACGTTTAATAATTACGTCTGGTAATAGCAGATTGTTAAAGGTAATCTAGGTAACCAAGTTATATTACAAGCTGGTACTATCTAGACTATGGAGGATAACGAGCGTATATATCCTCGTCTTAGCTTAAGGCGCTCAAACGGCTCAAAACCTCTTTATTAGCTGATCCCCTTTGAGCCCCTTTAAGCCCTCTCGTGGCTTGGCCGGCTTAAGGTCCTTGGACTAATGGAGGCCGTTGAGTCCCTTGAGCCAGTCACGTGACGTCTGGGCCTAGGTCGGAGCTGACTCCCTGGAGGTCCGACTGTCTGTGTTGCAGCCAAGACCGCTAGGTCATAACAATATATAAGATAACGTACCACACCACCGAGCTGGACATACCACCGAGCTGGATGCTTTTTTTAACTTTCTAACCGTCTAACGTTAATTGCCCATTTTTTAACGCCAACAATATGGAACGGCTTACAAAAGAAGCGAGAATAAACTTAGCCGTTCAGGCTAAAAACGAAACCCGAAACTTAGTTATGCGACGTTTAATTCTATATATAACGTTTTACATTTTACTTTAAAAACGCGATATTACGGTAAACGCGCTCGAACAGATACCATTCTTAATTCGTAAAAAATTAACGTTAACCGAAAAGAAATCGATTGTTAACCGAATCCTTAATTTAGATACGCGAGCGTTTCTTATCCGGCTTTAGTACGTTAAAGATATGGCGTATTTATTGCTTAACTAACGCGTTACGGCATACGTTAGGGTGAATTAGGCATTAAGATTTATTAAACGGCAAAAAAAACTTAAAACGCGTTTAAATCGAAAGATCGATTATTAAAAGGTATTGTGCAAAAATTTAAAAATATTTCGTAAATGGTTCGAGCTTATTCGAATTATAATCGCGAAATACGGCATTATAAAAGAAGATATTTATAACTTCTACGAAATGGGCTTTTTAATAAGGCTTTTTATGGTATCGGGTATGGTAGTTACAAATGCTGAAAAACGTAAAAACCCTAAATAAACGTAATAAGGGAATCGGGAATAGGTTATAATTATATAAACTGTTAATTCGCAAAGTTAGGCTTTATTGTTATTTATTATTTTGGCGGAAAAAACCCACTTTAGTTCTTAATATCGAGAATATTTATTACCACCCGATTAAAGGTTTAATATAAGCCATAATAGTTGTATAACGAACGAATTAGGTTTAAAATGGATTTAACATTTCGACAAATATATACGAACGCGTACGAAAAGATCGAAACGTTTTTTTATCCTTAACGGTTACGAAAGTTATTATTCGATCGAATTCGAAAAATATTACGCGAATAACGGCATTATTACGTTTTGCATACCTGCTTATTTTCCCTATCGGCTTTAACCTTTCGACGTATTTTATTTTTCCGTATTAAAACGCGCTTATTCGTTTTATATCGAAAGTTTAATACAACGGTACCATACCCATATCGCGAAAGAAAATTTCCTTTTCGGTTTTGCCGAAACGTTTAAAGCCGCCATAACGTCCGATAATATCAAATTTGGATTCGTAAAAGCTGGATTTATTCCATTCGATCCTAATAACGTCCTTTCCGATTTGGATATTCCTTTAGTTATGCTTATACCGACCGTTTCGCCGTTTACTTCCGCCGGTTCCATTCTTTTACCCCTTACGAAAACCTTTATAAATATTCGTAAAGTAACAAAGTAAGGACGTTACTTATAAAAAAGTATCAAAAATTACCAAAGTAATTTACTGACAAAAATCGTTAAATCGGTTAATTTTTTAAATAAAAATTATTTAATAGTTTAATATAAAGTTACTTTCCTTAAACAAAAGGTTACCTAATTACGCGAAATTAACCATATCCTTAGCAAACATTAAAGGATTAAAAACAAACGTTTTCAAAAAGGAAAAACACTTACCATATAAAAAGGATAAGCTTTTTAGGCCGAAAAGGAAGGTGGTGGTAAAAAAATGCAGCTAACAACGGCTAAAGGTAATCGTCGTAAAAGGGTTAAAACGAAAGAACGGCAATGTGGCGTTTGCGGTAAGCCCGGACATAATGCGCGTATTTGTAAAGAAGCTATATTTACGTCTAGCGAAAACGAATCCGATTAGTTTGAATTGATTTATTTCGTTCTAGTTGTTTTATTTGAGTTTGTTGTCGCGAAGTGCCAAAAAGCATCCAGCTCGGTGGTGTGTCCAGCTCGGTGCTGTGGCACGTTAAGTATTATTAATTAAAGCAAAGAAAAATTTAACGAACTTAGTATTCCGTCAACTATTTTATTCCCCAGATTTATTATTAGGCCGCAAAGAATCCGATTTATAAAAGAAAAGGCCAACGTTATTTTTAATTAATTAGGCGATAAATTTACCCGTACGGAAAACCCTTTTTTTTTGAAAAAAATGTTATTCCGTGAAAAGATTACTTTAGCTTAGGATTAGCAGGAATACGCCAAAATTATATCCAGTATTATATTAAATTATAAGATCCGAATAATGGTCCTCTATAAGGTATGGTAAATTAGGGGCATAATTATGCCGGCTAACCTGAAAAATAACCTGATCGAGGTATTACGAATACGAATATAAAAAGGAACATTTAAATAATTTTATGCCGGGTATAAAAACGTTCAGGTTTTATGTAAAAAGGGATACTAAATTACAATTAATTAACTTTATGATGAAGTTAAACATTATTTTACGAAACGTTTTTATGTTAAAAAACTGCGATAAAATTTTCGCGGACTTTGTTATCCACTTTTTAGTTATTGTGGTGGAATTTTTTTAGGTTACGATTATGTTATATTATCCCCGGTTAATAAAAATATAACCATTTTCGTGATATTTTTAGGATTATTTAAGTATACCAGTATGCTTATAGGGTTTACGAACTTTACAGCTTACTTTTACCGTATAGTCGGAAGGATTTTAAACGATTTAATAATTAATATAATTCGGTTATTTGTCGGCGACGTTGGAATTAAAATTTTAAAATTAAAATACGATAACGAAAAGATTTTTTAAGGATTTGGCGATTTGTTTATAAGCATATCGTTAATATTAATAAAACCTTACTTAACTATAGTTTGTTAATATTTCGATTAATATGAAAAATATTAATAATGCTAGGAAACCATAGTTATAGTCGGATTCTTTATGGAACGAATGGTCGCCGCCTTAATATAATCAAGGTAAAAAAGATCTTTAAAATTTAGTTATATAAAAACGTTTCGGAAGTTAAAGTTTTCCTGGGTATTATGGTTTATTATCGGATTTTTATTACGTATTTTGCCATAAAGGTCGAACCTTTTATAAGATTATTCCAGAAAAACTAACTTTTCGTTTAGAGTTTTAATTAAGATAAAGCTATAAAAGCGTTAAGAAAGTAATTACGATAATCCCGACCTTGATTATTTTGGATTATAATTTTATAATAAGCCAATTTATTATTAGGATAAATACGAATAAGGGAAGTTTTAAAGGTACTTTCGGATAAACAATTAATAGAATTAAGCATTTCGCCCGTTTTAAAAGTAATATTTGGAAAGGCGTTAAGTTAAATTATGATGCTAGCAAATTAAAATATCGAAACGTTTTCAAGATTTTAAGAAAATTCCGAAATTATATTTATAAAATCCAATTCGTATTAAAAACCGTCGATAAGGCACTAGTAACTTAGATTAATAACTTATTAAGTTTTTTACTTAAAACGTTTTTTATCAGTGAAATTATATGGATAAAAATGTTCGATTTTAAGATTAAATACATTCCTGACAAAAAGAATATAACCCCCGACGGATTATTAAGAAAATTACTTAAAGCTTTTAACGCGTTAAACGATTAATAAGAAAGAAAAGTTAATAAGTTTATTAATATTTAATTAACTATTATTCGGTTCAATTTTATTTTGATTAATCTAGTTACGATACTTATTATCACGGCTAAAAAGTAAGGACCTTTTATTAAAAATTAGTTTAAAAAGGTATGAAAGTACGCGAGATTTTTGATAATATTAGATTTTCCTAATTAATTACCAAACGTTTCGAGGAAAAAGAAAACGGTTTTTAAGGCCGAAGCTTTGAATTATTTTGTTTAGGACGGGATTTTTTACCGCAAGGTAAATACGCGATACGGTACCCGTAAAATAGTTAATTAATAAAAGTAATACGCGGTAACTAGGTAATATTATAAGGATTGTGCTTATAAAGGGCGAAATTCGACTCATCGACATATACCAGCTTCCTATTATTTACGTAAAATGTATAGATAAATTCGAAAAACGGTATTTACGTATCCGACGCATTAAAAAGCTACTAATTAACGTTTCGAAAAAAATTACGGCTTTTTTTAAGTTATTAACATAATTATTACTTAGGTAATCGATATATAATTTATGTTTAGCGATAACGGTTATAACGCTACCGTGGAGGTTAGATGTAAATTATCCGGTTACCTAACACTTAAGGTTTTGCGTTTAATTATATCGGCTATAATTTAAAACATTTTAAACGAACATATTTTTTTCGACATAATATTTTGATTAAAGTTAAAATAAATGGAAGCTTTAAAAACAAGGGCGAAGTTATTAAAGTTTATAATGCTTTTAGAATTTAAAGGAAAGTTAAAGTTACGTATGTTACCCGGCGATAAGGTTTGGTCAAGAAAGGATATATCCTAATTGTTAAAGGATTAATAAAAGTGATAAGTAGTATTAATAAAAAATGGGTTAAGTTTCTGCCGAAAATGATCTTCGCCGATAATACAACCGTTAAAAGTTATGGTTTTAGCCTTTACGAATTGCTGTACGGTTAAAGAGTAATCCTACCGATCGAAATAGTATTCTCGATATGGCGTATTATGAATTAGGGTTTTGATATTTTTAGGGAAATTTTGATTACATAAAAAGTTCGATTTTTAGAAAAGAAATTAAGGATATAGTTAAGGTTACCAAAATAATTAACGATTAAAAACGTAAGGTTCCTAAATTAATAAACGAAAAAGATAAAAATAAAATAAAAGATAAACTTTTATAAATAAATAACCTGGTAGCTCTATACGATATGCCGAAACATCTTGATATATATAAGGACATAAAATTAAAGTACCGTTAAATTAAACCGTACTTAATTAGTAAAATTAATAATCGAGGTACTTGTTGTTTAAAAAAGATTAATGGAACGAAGCTGTAAGGGAATTTTTTTGTTAATAAATTAAAGTAATTTGTAAAGGATAGGAAAGGATATTAAGAGCCGATCGACATCTAAAAAACGACTAAACGAAGTTATTGTTAAATTAATTAAACAATGTTATATTAAATATTTTAAATATTACGGAAATCGAGCTACCTAAATATTAGCAACTTAAAACCTTAAAGCTTATAAAAATTAATATTATAGTATAAAGATTTAATAGTTAATTAACGGGTTACGTAATTATGCACGATAATAAGATATCGGAAGTAAATTAATTAAGCAAACGGGAAAAAATTAATACCATTAATAAAAAATATTAAAAGTAAAAGGTTTTTTTTCGTTTTTTATTATTCTATTTATAACTATTTAATATGATATTTATGTTTTGTTACGACTAATTAGTATTTCCAAACCTGAAAAACAGGGCATTTATTAAATACCGAGGATTAAATATATATCCTTTAATTATTAAACGAAAGCGGCTTTTATCGACTAACTTAGTAATTAGACAAACTTTTGGATGGGTGTTTTTTTTAACTTAAGGAAACCGCAAATATTTAGCCTTTAAATAATCGAACCGATTTTCTGGAATATATATTTATAACTTTTAACAAACCCGATATAACTACCGTAAGAATTTTTAATAGAAGTTAGGGGTTAATTAGTACTTAAAGAATAGGAATATACCATCTTAATCATGTTGTTTAGAATTTATATGTCGTCGTTTGTATAATTTATATGGAATTAGGTTACGTATTTCAAATATTTAAATAAATAAGTTAGTAATATATTAAAGATGTTTAAATAATGCCTTTATAAACGAACTTATAAGTTTATCCCGAATAATTTCGACGTATATAAAATATGACGGAAACGTTTTTTCTTGATTAGCTAATATAATGATGATATTAAATTAAATACCTATTATAACTTCGGAATTCTTTCCGATAATTCATTATTTACGGTACCGACTTTTAATAAGGTTCCGCACAATATTAATTAATATAATTCCGAATATTTATATTTAATTAGTATATTTTTCAAGGATAAGTGTGAGATAAAGATAATACGTACCTTAAGGTATTTCATTATTATATGTTCGATATGGTTGTAATTATTCCAGAATATAATTATTACGTCTTTATTATTAGATTCGATTTTAGGAAGTTAAGGTAAACTTAAATTAAAATATAGGCCGGGTAACCGATTAGTAATCCAAGGTTCTGCTGGAATGAATAAAGTTAAAGATAAGATTATGGTAGGAGGTCGAAAATTAATAGGTATGTAAAAGGTTAAGCATATTAATTTACGACTAATTAATTGTTAATTAATAGTACCTATAAGTAAATCCGGCCCTAAAGTTAATAATTCGATTAATGGCATAATATTTAATGGTAATAAATAAAGTATTTTTAATACTAAATTATTTATAATAAGAACTTTAAAAAGTAAATAATCCTAGGAAGCCGTAATATTACGGTAATTATGCTAAAAGATAAAAGCCAGGTTATAGATAAGTGCCTAATGATATATGGGATTTTAAGGCTTGCGAATATAATTAAGGTTATATAAAGGTTTAATACTCGGATTAATAATTAAAGTTTTATCGATACGTTTAGTTAAGTTTGGAAAATAATAACAAATTCGAAATTATTAAATTTATATAACGAATAACGGAAATCTTATCGAAGTTACGGAGATTGCGATTAATACAGGAAAAGGTAGGTTAAATATTACCAGATTACTTATTACATAAACTAGATAATTTCTTAATGGACGATTTCTTTATTAAATTAATTAATTTATTAGAATTTGCACTTTTATAAGAACTTAAGGTATTATAAAGATTTAATAAGTAACAAAAACTTATAATAACAATATTAATTAAGTACTTTAAGAATAAATACATATATATGAAAGTTTTATGTTATTGGGAAAATATGGTCGGGAGGGAAAAGTTGATAGAGTAATAAAAAGAAAAAAAGTATGGGTGTAAATATTTAATTAAAATATATAACGGCGACGATATCTTTTTATATTAATATTAAACGGAATTTTTTCGCCCTTTTTAGTCTATACTTCTTTTTAGTTAGAAAACTAATACATTAATCCCGTTATATTTAATTAGTTTTATATATAAATTACTATTAATTCCTAACGATTTTTTGTATTTATATAATTTCAACTTAATATTTTAATACCTGCATATAACGTACTACACTAGTAAGCGAGACACACCACTAAGCGAGACACTTTTTTAGCTATTCCAACTATATATCTTCAATTGCCCATTTCTTAACAATCACAATATGGAGCGCCTTATAAAAAAAGCGAAAATAAACCTAGCTTTTCAGGTTAAAAAACGAAACCCGAAGCTTAGTTATAGAAAGCTTAGTTTTATTTATGAAGTTTTACATTCTTCCCTAGCATACCGTTTTAACGGTAAACGCGCCCGAGCCGATATTGCTTTTCCTATGCAGAAATTAACGCCGACCGAAAAAAAATCGATTATCGATTAAATCCTCGACCTAAATACGCGAGCGTTTCCTATCCGGCTTTAACATATTGAAAATATGGCTAATTTATTACTTACCTAACGCGTTACGGACCGCGTCGGGATTAACTGGGTATCGAGATTTGTTAAATGGTAAAAAAAATTCCAAACGCGTTTAAATCGGAAGATTAATTATTAACGGATCCTATCCAAAAATCCAGAAATATTTCGTAAATGATTCGAGCTTATTCGGGCTATTATCGCAAAATACGGTATCGCAAAAGAGGATATTTACAACTTCGACGAGACTGAATTTTTGATAAGGTTTTTTATAATAACGGGCATAGTAATTACCAATACGGAAAAACGTAAAAAAACCTAAATAAACGTAATAAGGGAATAAAAAATAAGTTATAATTATCCAGGTTATTAATTTCCAAAATTAGGTTATCCCGTTATTTATTATTATGGCCGGAAAAAATTATTTTAGGTTTTGGTACCGCGATAACTTATTATTAATAACCGATTAAAAAGTTATATTAAGTTATAATAGCTAAATAATTAATAAATTAGGTTTAAAATGGATTTAATATTTTGATAAATATATTTAGATACGTATAATCGGTTCGAAACGTTTTTTTATCTTTAACGGCTATAAAAGTTACTATTCGATAAGATTTGAAAAATATTACGCTAATTACGATATTATTACGCTTTATATGGCCGCGTATTTTTCGTATCGGCTTTAACTTTTTAATATATCTTATTTTTTTATTTTAAAACGCGCTTATTTACGATATATCGAAAACCTAATACGACGCTATTATACCTATATTACCAAAAAAGATTTTCTCGCCGGCTTTTACGACGCGTTTTAAGTTATTATAACGTCCGATAATATTAAATCTGCATTTGCGAAAGCTGGATTTATTTTATTCGATCTTAATAACGTTCTTTCCGAATTAAAAATTCTTTCGGTTATACCTATACCGACCGTCTCGCCGCTTACTTCCGCCGGTTTTATTTCCCCTTTTACGAAAACCTTTAAAAATATCCATAAAGTAATTAAGTAAGGACGTTATTTACAAAAAAAGATTAAAAATTATTAAGGTAGTTCGTTAATAAAAATAATAAAATCGGTTAATCTTTTAATAAAAAATAATTTATTACTTTTGTACGAAATTGCTTTTTTTCGGAAAGAAAACGTTTAATTGCGCGAAACGAACCACATCTTAAGGAAACGTCGAAAAACTAAAAACAAACGTCTTCAAAAAGAAAGAACATTTATTATATAAAAAAGACAAGCTTTTTTGGCCGAAAAAAAAGGTAGTAAAAAAATGCAACCAACAGCGGCTGGAGGTAGTTATCGTAAAAAGGTTAAGACGGAGGAACGGAAGTATGGCGTCTGCGGCAAGCCCGGACATAATGCGCGTACTTGTGAAAAAGCTGTAGATACGTCTAGCGAAAAAGAATCCGATTGATTTGAATTGATTTAATATGTTATGGTTGTGTTATTTGAATTTGTTGTTGCGGAATGCCAAAAAGTGTCTCGCTCATTGATGTGTCTCGCTCACTGGTGTAGCACGTTATATATACTTAAATACATATATATACACTTACATATTACATATTATCCTTGATTATTATAAAAATCCTTAATTATAAAGTATTAGTGATTTCGTCCCTGAATACCTTAATTACTTTATTCATAATTACCCTATTATCGTCCAAAAAACGTAACAGCTAAAATAAGGATAGGAATTTTAAAAAGCTAAATACGTCGAATTCCGGAAAACTTACCCAGATCGCTAACATACTAATATGGGGAAAGGATAACATAATGCAGCTATTCCGTAATATATATAATAATAGTTCTATTTTTTGTCCTGTTTAATAAGTTATCCCGAAAATCCATTTTAATCGAATTATCCTTATTTATTCTTTTAATTAAAACGGTAAACGTTTATGGAACAATATTACCCTACCCCTTTATTGGACCAGTAAAAAATAGCATAATTTCGTGGCAGTTCCTTTATGGCAAATATTTATGATTTTAATAAAGCGTATCTACTTACGTTTTTAATATATTACTGCCTGTATATAATTAATGGCCCTAAATAGACCTTAAAGTATTTTGGCCGTTATTATTAAAACCGGTAAAATAATATTTAACGACCAAACCCGATTTATCCTTAACGAAGTTACAAAATTAATTAAAATTAGGAACTTAAAATACGTTTAATTCATTATTTATATCAGATTCCAAATTAATAAGGAACTTAAAGGTTATTAAATTAATTGAAGCGTCGAATGCTAATTAATATTTAATACTTACTTTGCGGTTAACCGTATTAAATTGTTATTATAATTATACCGAAAGGTTTGGATAACGTTAAAGTTTAATAATTTTGTTACCCGTATAATGATCGTAAGGATATTTACTTAATTTAAATATTATACTTACGGTTTATGGATAACTTATATATTTTATATTACTATTTGTAACCTTTTAAATGGGGAAATAATAACTTAAACCAACCGATTAAATAAGGCGAAAACATTATTAAGTTTAAGATAAGCAACGTAATTAAAGGGTACTTAAGTTTAAAACCAGATAATGATAATATTAAAAGACATATAGGATTATAACATAGAAGATCCATGTTTCCATTATAAAAAGAGGAAGTCGACGATACAAAGGAAGCCAACAGCCTAAAGTTCGATAATCCAAAATCCGATTAGTCACTTCGATTTATGGTAGGTAAACGACCACGACCGACAAAAATACCGATTAAAGAGACTAATAACCGGCTAACCAAGATACCAACCATCGAGTCTCCTACCCCCCAACCTTATATACCTAGTAATTAGCCACGATAAGCCTTTAAGGCATTTATAACGTTTTTTTACTCCGTAAACTACCTAGTCCCGTCTGGTTTCCAAAAAGTTACTATTTAAGCTAAAATACAAATCACGACCACCTCTTAGTAATTAAAACGCTTAAGCAACAACAAAGATTGATATAATATACCGTATAAATAGTTAAGGGATATATACTAAATTGTAAGAAAACGACCTAAATTCTATTTTCCGCAAACCTGGCCTAATTGGCCTAAGTACAAGGATTCGATCGTTAAGGAGGTAAAATAGGATAAAGCTTAAAAGGATAGAAAAAGGGCCAAATAACGGGATGAGTTAGCGAAACGTAGAAGATGAAGTCTTAAGTGAAGGAAGATGGAGAATAAGCCGCGTAAGCGTTAATTAAATTAATTAATATGTTTTATGTATGTTTTTTACTTATGGTATTAAAAGTTAGTTACGTTAGCATTTATTTCTTAAGGTAGATCGAGGACGATTTTATCTCGAAAAAGGAAGGTTAAAATGGTGCAAAATGCAAAGCCGGGCATATGGCTTTGCCGCTTAATTAGTTATCACCAGTAACCGCGGGCTCAATCGTGATACTCTCTTTAATTATGCACTGATCAGGACCAAGTCACCCCGTCCCAATTCAATATATATGTTTCGTAGCTAGGCTATCTAAAATTGTAGGCGTACGACAGCATACGTAATACAAGAACATAACTGATGTCCCCTATATTCTGACGCATTCCGCAATAATAAATCCAGATAAAATAACTATAACGCATGAATTAGTTTAAATAATCGGATTCTTTATCGCTAGACGTATTTAGAGCTTCTTTATAAGTACGCGCATTATGTCCGAGCTTACTGCAAACGCCATATTTCCGTTTTTTTCGTCTTAAAAATGCTTATGCTTTTTATATAACAAATCTTCCCCTTTTAAATGAAATTCTGTTTCAGATTTTTCAACCTTTACTTAAAATATATATTATTTACCGTAATTAAACGTTCTCTTTCCGAAAAAAGGCCCCTTTATATAAATATAATATGTAACCTTTTATTATAAAATTTACCGATTTAATGATTTCTGTTAACGTATCATATAAGCTTACCGCGCATATAGGCTCATCACGCGTTTTTTACACCTCGTAATAACAAATTTAAAGAAAGTAACTATAAAGCCGTAAATTAATTTTAATTAATCGGATTTCTTTTCGTTAAACGTATTTATAACTTTTTACAAATACGCGCACTATATCCCGGCTTGCTGTAAATACTACATTTCCGTTTTTTGGCTTTAACTGTTTTACGACGACTACCTTTAGCCGTTATTAGTTGTATTTTTTTATTATTACCTTCTTTTCGGTTGGGAAACCTTTATTTTTAAATAAGGGTTGTTTTAAATTTCTCGACGTTTATTTTAAAACTGGTTCGTTTCGCATAATTAATCTTTTTTTTTTAAGAAAAAAGCCGGCTTTATATAAAAGTAATATAACCTTTTATTGAAAATTAACCGCTCTGATAACTTTTGTTATCGAATAACTCTAATAAATTTTAAAACTTTCTTTTATAAATACCAGGTACATTTTATTATTTTAGTAATGTTTCTAAGGGTTTTTGAGAGAGTTAAAATAAAACTAACAAAAGTAAGCGGGAAAACGGTCGGTATAGGTATAACCGAAGAAATTCTTAATTCAGAGAAAACGGGATTAAAATTAAATGGAATAAGTTTAACTATTGCAAATCCGGATTTGATATTATTAAATATTAGGGTAACTGTAAATGCGTTATAACAACAGAAAAGAATTTTGTTTTTCGCGAGATAAATATGGTAATTTTATATTAAACCTTTAATATACAACGAATTAACGCGTTTAGAGACGTCTATTTTGGTCTTCCGATGTTTACTTAAAATATGGTTCGTCTTGCGCAATTAGCCGTTTTCTTCCTTAAGGAGGGCGTTTTTATACAATAATATTAAGTTGCTTTTTGTGAACAGATTAACCGATTTACTTATTCTTGTCGGCTAGCTATCCTGTTAATTTTTAATCTTTTTTTATAAATAACGTCCTCGTTTAACTACTTCGCGTATATTTTTATAGGTTTTCGTAAAAAACGAAACGATGAAACCGAAAACAAGCGAAAAGATTATCGGTATAAATATAATTAAAGAAAATATTAATTTGGATAAAACGTTATTAGGATTAAATAAAACAAATCCAGTTTTACCAAATCTTAATTTAATATTATCGGGCGTTATAATAACTCTAAACGCGTTATAAAAACCAAAAAAAAAAAAAAGTTTCCTTCGTAACGTAGGTATAATAACGTCGCATTAGTTCTTCGACATAAAGCGAATAAACGCGCTTTAATACGGAAAAGTAAGAGACGTCGAAAGGTGAGAACGGATAAAAGGAATAGGTAGGTATATTAAACGTAATAATGCCGTTATTCGCGTAATATTTGTCGAATTTTATTAAATTATAGCTTTTATAATTATTAAAGATAAGGAAACGTTTTAATTATTTTGCACGCGTTCGAATATGTTTATCGAAATATTAAATCCATTTTAAACCTCGTACGTTTATTATTTAACTATTATTACTTAAATTAAGCCTTTAATTGTTTAATAACGAGTTATTGCGAAATTAAGTATTAAAGTAGTTTTTTTGTTGTAATAATAAATAAAGGCAAAATCCAACTTTAAGAATTAATAAGTTAAATAATTATAACTTATTCTTTTATTTCCTTATTCTGGTTATTTAAACTTTTCCCGTTTTTTGCATTTATAGTTATTATTCTTATTTTTATAAACAGATTTATTAAAACCTTTATTTCCTCGAAGTTATAAATAAATATCCTTTTTTACGATACCGTATTTCGCGATTATATTCCGAATAAGCTTAAACTATTTGCGAAATATAATTAAATTTTCGTATCATACTTTTTAATAATCGATCTTTCGATTTAAACGTATTTTAAGTTTTATTTGCCGTTTAATAAAATTCGACGCCTAGTTAACCCTAACGCGTATCATAACGCGTTAGGTAAGTAATAAATTGGCCATATTTTTAACGTGTTAAAGCCGGATAAGAAACGTTCGCGTATTTAAGTTAAAGATTCGGTCGATAATGGAATTCTTTTCGGTCGGCGTTAACTTTCGTAAATTAAGGGGAACATCGGCTCTGACGGGTATACCATTATATCGTATCTTTAAAGTAAGTGCAGGAACTTTATATATAAAACTTAGTTTAGTATAATTATGTTTTTAATCTTTCTTTTTAACCTGAACGGCTAGGTTTATTCTGGCTTCTTTTATAAGTCGTTCTATATTGCTGGTATTGAGAAATGGATGATTAAAGTTAAATGGTTGGAAAGTTGCAAAATCCGGCCAGCTCGCTTGTGTAGTTCGTTACGTTTATAGTAAATAATATGAAGTTTTCCGTTTCGGTTTAATTATCCTGGTGATAATTTTGGTTTTAAACTTAGTATTCTTTAATTTATACGTTTAATCTTAATTGTTCGCAGCGTTGTTTCAGCTTCCGTTGAGAACGGGAGAGTAATTTATTTTTTGTAATTTCTTTTATTCGTCGTATCTTTTTAGTTAACCTCCCACACCAGCTCCCGGCTTACACCAGCTCGTCGCTCCGTTCTTGGCACTTCGCGATAACAAACTTAAATTAACCAATAATAACGCAATAAATCAATTTAAACTAATCGGATTCTTTTTCGTTAAACGTATCTACAGCTTCTTCATAAGTGCGCGTATTATGTCCCCGCTTATCGCAAACGTCATACTTCCGTTCCTTCGTTTTAACCCTTTTACGATAACTGCCTTTAACCACTATTAACTGCATTTTTTTTACCACCCCCTTTCTTCTCGGCCAAAAATGCTTATCCTTTTTATATAATATTTTTAATTTTCCGACGATTGTTAAAAAGAATATGGTTGGTTTTAGGTAATTAAAGCCTTTTTTTCTTAAAAGAAACCCGGCTTTATATAAAACTAATATATAGCTTTTTATCATAAAATTAACTGAGTTAATTACTTTTCGTTAACGAATTACCCTAGTAATTCTTAAACTTTTTTTTATAAATAACGTCTTTATTTTATTATTTTACGGGCATTTTTTAAAAACTTTCGTCGGTAAAAAAACCAAACTAATAAACGTAAGCAGGAAATTAGTCTGTATAACTGGAGGAACATTTATTTCGGAAAATATGTTATTAGGATTAAATAAACTAAATTTAAAATTCGCAAATGCGGAGTTAATGTTAGTGGACGTTATCATAACTTTAAACCGGCCGTAAAAACTGAAAGAAAAATTAGCAATATAAATATAATAACGTCGTATTAATTTGTTAATATAAACGAATAAGTACGTTTTAGAATAACAAATTAAAATACGTTAAAAAGTTGAAACCGAAAAAGAAATTACGCGAATATATAAAGTATAAATGATATCGTAATTCGCGTAATATTTTTCGAATTCGATCGAATAATAATTTTCGTAACCGTTAAAAATTAAAAACCTTTTCGTTCTTTCTATATACGTTCTAATAGATTTTCAGAAATATTAAATTTATTTTAAATTTAACTCGGTTGTTGTATAGCTATTATAATTAATATTAACCTTTAAATTGGTTAATAATAAATTATTATAAAATTAGTAATTAAAGTACGTTTCTTTCTCTAAAATAATAAATAACCGTAAAATTTAACTTTGCGGATTAATAATTTATATCATTATAATTTATTTCTATCTCCTTAAAGAAGACCTAAACGTATAGGCGTAATTGGATAAAATAATAGATTGCTACCTTAATTCCTAAACTTTACTAAACTTATCCCTGTCGCAGCTCCTATCCATGTCGATTTTTATCCGAACTCTAGAGGTTCTTCGTAATCCGAAGCAGCCGGGCAAACTAGCTTACATTATTCCAAAATTAGAACTTCGGAGCTTTGAAACCCGTTATTATTTTTCCTTTCCAATTTCGCCGACAGTTTTTTTATAATTTCCATATTTTCAGGTATAATATTTTTTAATAAATAAATACCGTCATTTTCGAAGAATAAGTCGTTTTTGAAAATTAAAAGCCGAAATTAATTTATTTAAAAAAGATTTTCTGGATCGATAATAATATCGATAACTTTAGTTCATTAGGTAAGTTTACAAGGATTATATACCGGAAATAAAATAGTTTTTATAAAAAGCTTTTTATTCCGGAATACCGGTATCGCATATTTGGAATTACGCGGCATAGTATCTTGATTAATGGGTAATTCGAGAAAATACCGTATGAAGGATCGAAGTTAAAGTTCCTAAACTTTTTTCTGGCTGATATTTAATATACCTAGCCGTAAGATTAACGAGGGTTACGAAAGGTAGTTGATTTGTAATCTTTAACTTTTTTAGTTAATACGTTGAGATTATTTAAATGTTAACTTTTTATACATAATAAGGTTTACCTGTAAGGTTTATCCTTAAAGTTTATTATTAAGGTTTATTTTTAAGGCTTATTTTTAGGGTTTAACTTTAAAGTTTACCGCGTAAAACTTAACATCTCTTAAGTTATATTAACCCTACCAAATTAACCAGCGGCTATAAAGTTTATCAGGGTCGAAACTTATTAGCAACTATATATAAAAACCTCCTAAGCCGACATTAATCGAAAAATTACGTACTTACGGGGGCCCAGCAGTCTCCGTTAGAATAACGGTTTACAGCACTAAGGTATATATAATCTATCCTAACCGTAAAAACCATTAATAAGTTATCGTGTTCGAAGATATTAGGTATAGTATTTATCGTGGAAATTATATCGTAGAATGATTTTCTGTGTATTTGGCTGAGCCTGGAAAATAAGACTTCAACCCATATCAATCTTGCATCTTGCATAATTTATTTTTGATTTTTTGTTACGTTTATTTATGGTTCTTTTACGTTTTTTTTAATATTTATAATTATCATACCGCATGTTATTAAAAGTTTTATTAAGAAACCAGTTTTGTTGAAATTATAAATATCCTCTTTTACGATACCGTCTTTTGCGATTATAGCCCGAACATAATTCGAACTATTTACGAAATATTTTTGAATTTCCGCATAATACCTTTTAATAAACGATTTTTCGATTTTAACGCGTTTTAAGTTTTATTTGCCGTCGTATAAATCTTGACATCTAATTAACCCCGACGTGTATCGTAACCGGTTAAGTTAATAATAAATTCTCTATATTTTTAACGTATTAAAGCCGGACGAGAAACGTTCGCGTATTTAAGTTAAGGACTCAGTCGATAATCGATTTCTTTTCGGTCGGCGTTACTTTTCGTAAGTTAAAACTAATATCGGTTTCTTAATATAATTTCGAAAACGGTATATATTGCATAATAGCGTTTATAATTAATTGTAAGGTTGTTTTAACCTGGATGGCTAAGTTTATTTTCCTGTTTTTATAAAACGTTCCATGTTATGGATATTAAAGTATGAATAATTAAACTTGGATAGTTACGATGGTTAAAAAACGAGCGGCGAGCTGGTGTGAGCGGGGAGCTGGTGTAGGACGTTATTAGCTTATTAAAAGTTTTATAATTAAGGTTTATTATTTTTATATAATTACTTAGGGTAATTCCTTCGGTTATTGTAATCCTTTTTATATAAATTGTACTGGATTATAATTGTTTTTAACGTTAATTATATTAATTGGTTTATTATTGCTTTTCTTATTTCCGGTTGGTTTTTATGAAACCGGTATCTAGGCTATTTATTATTATTTCTCGGACTTTTTTTATTAATAAGGTTTATATTTCTTTTTCTTAGAATTATAGCAATATATTTGGCGTCGGTTTTACATTTATATTACTTTTATTTTCATGAGTGTGCCGTTTTCGTAACATATTAATATTAGAAGAATGCTTTAGTTTCTTGTTTCGCTAGTCTTTAAGGTATCGAGTTTTTCAGGCGTATTTTAGCTTATCGATTTTAACTGCTATAACGATATAGTTTATTAGGTTTTTGCAAGGTTCGTTTTTAAAAAAATCCTTTTACCCCTTTTTCTTAACACCGTTAAAAAATATAGTTAGAAACATCTTAGTTTTAGTCCATTTTTAAGGCTAATTAAACGGAATAGTTGGCGTCTTTAAACGTTAAGTTATTTATTTTAAGTCCTTAAATTATTTTCGACCTTAAGGTTTTCTTTTATTATTTTTATTTTTTGCAAAGAAAATATTTTTCGAAATTTCTATAGTCGTTCTAAATTATTATAATTATTATAAGCCTTTATTTAAGGGGGTAATATCTTATTTATAACGGACGGGCTTATATTAAATAATTACGTTGTGGGATAATTATTTCATGACACACTGAGTTTAAAGGACAAATATTATATGTTTAATTAAAGTATACTTAAAGTATACGTGAGAATTGTAAAAAAACATTATAACTTAATAATAATTCCATTGAAAGGGTTGGGTTTAATATGTTTTAAAATAATTTCGGATTCCTTATTATAAGCTGTTTAAAAGGGTTATAATTGTTAGGTTAATTAAGTTAGTTGCAATAAGTAGACGGGCTGCTTTTAGGTTAACGTCTCTTACTACCGAGTCGCGCGTTTCTTTTGCCATTTCAACCACCCAACTCTAATAATACCATTTTTAACATCAACAACCTAAAACAGCTTACAAAATATGCCAGATTAAACCTAGCCTTTCAGGCCAGAAAAAGAAACCCGGCACTTTATTATAAACGGCTTCGTATTATATATGGCGTTTCCGAATCCACCTTAAAAGATCGAATTCACGGTAAATCTTCCCGAACTAATATTATCCCGAATTTGCGAAAACTAAGCCGATCGAAAAATAAAATCGATTATCGACCGACTCCTTAACCTTAATACGGGAACATTTCCTATCCAGCTTCAGTACATTAAAAATATCGCAAATTTAGTGCTTACCCAGCGTATCGCAATACGCGTTAAGGTTAACTAGGCGTAAAAATTTGTGCGACGGCAAAGAATGAGAAAAAAACCTTTCTTATGAATAAATTAAATTTTAAATATTTAAAACTCGGTTAAATCAAAAAGTTGATTATTTATTAAAAGGCATTGTCAAAAATTAAAGATGTTTCGTAAATGGTTCGAGCTTATTCGGGTTACAATCGTAAAATACGGTATCACGAAGAAAATTATTTATAACTTCGACGAAACGAACTTTTTAATAAAGCTTTTAATAGCATGGGATATAGTACTTATAAATATTTTTTAAAAATATAAAAGACTTAAATGAGCTTTATAAAGAAATTAAAAATCAATTATAATTATATAAGTTATTAAATCGTAAATTTCAGTTTTAGATTTATTTGTTAATTTAATAAAAAATGTTTCGTTTGTTTTGCCATTTTTTAATCCTTTTTAGTGGATGATGATAAAGTCGTATTTTGCTAGTTCTTTTGAGTAGCGTAATTGTCGTTTTATTAATTTTTCGATGGTGGTAAAACGAATAAGGTTTTTATAATCCGTATATACTTTAACTTGATAAATGTTTTCTTAGGATAATATGCGAACTTTTGGAAAGCTTTAACGATGGCCATAAATTCTTTATCGGGAATGGCGTAATTTAACTTTACTTTTTTTAATTTATAAAAGTAAAAGGCGATAGGGTATAGGTTACCTTAATTATCGTGGTATCGGGTTATTATGCTTAAAGCGTAATCTGAAGCGCCGGTTTTCAATTTAATTAAATGGCTTAGTTTATATATAATTTATATTAGCTTGCTGGTAATTGCGTTTTTAATTTCCTAAAAGGCCCTTCCGTCTTTATTGTTTAAAGGAACATATTTCCTTTTTTTATTAAGTTTGATAATAGTATGGCTATTTTATTAAACTATCGAATAAACTTTCTGTAATAGTTAGTAAAATTTAAAGAAGGTTTATATTTCCTTCATTATAATAGCCGTTTTTTATTTTTATATTTTAACAATTTTTTAAAGTCTATTTTTATATACCATGGGGTAATAATATATCCTAAGAATTTTACTTTTTACATACAAAGTTAATTTGTTTCCGTATTAATTAATAAGTTAACGTTTTGTGAGGCTTAAAGGATTGCATGAACGTATCCTATATATATTTTTGTTTTTCGAATAAATAAGAATATCGTCGAGGTAATAAATAACGAAAATATCTAAATACTCCTTAAGTACGTAATTAACTATTCGCTAAGAAGTTATTGGTACGTTCGTAAATCTAAAACGTATAATAAGGTACTTAAAAATCCGTACTTTATCCTAAAGGCTATTTTCCACTTATATTCTGCGAATTTGAGTATATCCTTTTTTAAGGTTTAGGCTTATAAACTAATTTGCTTTATAAATGCGGGTTTTTATTTTATTAATTAGGAATAATGGCGTTCTGTTTTTAACCGTATTATCGTTTAATTACTTATAATCGATAATTAAGGGGAGCTTCCCGTTTTTCCTTAATATAAAATATATAAAATATTCGGCTAATAAATTAAAACGTCGTATATAACCTTTTTAAGCTTATTCTTAAAATATATACGTAATATTAATAATTTTATCTTATTAAGGTTATAAATCGGATAAAATCTTGTTAATATTCCTTCCTTCAGGATTATTTTATGATTTTATTCGTTATATTTTAATAGTTTCGATTCGAATTCCTTTCGGAATAGTCGTTTATATCTATGGTATTATAAAGGTACGTTATTTATAGTTTTTAGCGTTAAAGGTTAGTATTGTAGGTAATCGTTTATCTTTCGCAATTTTATTCTAATGGTAACGATAATGCGTCGTATTTTTTTATAATACCTTTACTTTTTTTAATATTTTGTTCCTATAGGTGGTAAAGTTTTTGTTATATCCTTATGCCTATATTCGTTACCATTTTCGATCGAATATTAAGATCTTTTCGTATTTTGCTTTTTTTAAGGGGGTATAAAACGAACTTTACCTAACCAGTTACCTAATCGATTAAGGGGTTATATTAATATAACTATGGTTTTCCGAAAATTATATCGTAATTCCTTATTAAAACTATATAAAAGTTTATTATGTAGTTCCGTCCTTTTACGAAGATTTCGAGGTGATTAATTTTGCGGGTAATTTTGCCGCTACCGTAAGCGAATACCTAATTTTCTGCGTTTTCGGCGATGTAAGGTTTTATCTTTTCCTTTTATAATAATCGAAATTGGTTAATTATATCAGGTATAATGTAATTATTTCTTATTAGTTCGCAATTTATAAATATAGTAAACTAATATATTTTAATTCGTATTTATAAGGTAATAGGGTTTTTTTAGCTTTTATCGTCACGTTTAAAGCCCTTTTAGGAAACCTTTATTAACCTCTTCGGGTTTTATTATCTTGCCGCTTTTTTATAAGTAACGTTCCTCTTTTAACTGATTTTTAGCGCTTTAATACGCTTTTGATTTTGTTAATTAAGGGCCTATAATTACCTTAATTATCCTTCCTGTGGGCGTAAAGTAACTTCGAATAAAAGATTTACGCTTAAAAGTCTTCTTTATTAATATAAACGCACCCGTTACCCTAAACATATACAGAAGTAATAGTACATCGAAAAACGTATTACGCGGATATATAAGCAAGGATTTATCTTTTACGATGAAACCGGAACAAACTCAAAAAATTAACGATAATACAAACACCTAAACATATATCCCATTTAAGACACTATCGACGTTATTACGGTAGCGGCAAGTTGGCCCGACAAAAAGAGTTATCCCGATAAAAACCTTATATGCCATTTAGGATAGTATGATTATAAGACGGAAAACGAATGGATTTATTAAACGGTTATAAAGGCATACTTAGAAAAAATTAATAATTTAAACTTCCGATTAACTTTTATAAAAGACCTAAATAAACGACAAAAAATTTAAGAAAAGATTTAAGAACGAAATTAGGACATGAGGCAATACGACGCCAAATTCCAAGCACGATAAAAGGAATAAAAAGATCCCGAAGCAGAACATATTAGATAGCATAAAGTTTCCTGTATCGGTTTAGTTATTTTGGTAATAGGGCTCCGTCCTAGCCTTGGTATTCCTTAATCTATGCGTTTAGTTCCAATTGTTCCTACCGCTATCGTCATTTTTGTTATAAGAGGGAAAGTAACTTATCCTTTATAAGCTCCTTTTATCCGTCGTGTTCTTTTAGCTATTAGGCTGCTCTCGGTTCTGTAGTAAGGGCTTGTTATTCCTGGATAGTTGCCTAAGATAACTTCTTTGCATTTTATAGCCCTTATTATACTTCCTTGAGGGGGTTATAATTATTTCTAACCTTAATTATATTAATTAATCGATTGTTATTACCTTAACTGTTCCGAGAAGGTTTTTAGGAAATTGGTATCCAAACGTTCTGTCGTGACCTTTTAGGTACTTTATAATACTTGATGGTACGAGGGTTGCGTTATTGGACCGCGCCTAATTTTATAAGTCCTGGTATCGTTCCGTGAAATGTAAAAAACGTATTTTTCCTTAATTGTTGGTTGTCTTTCGAATATCCGGGTTTGGGAAAATACTGCCACTTCTTTTTTATGTATCGTTCGTATTGTCGGTTATTAATCTTAATTACTTAATTAACGTATTCGTCGAAAGTAAATGATTTTTTAAACCGGATTTTCTCGTCCTTAATTATCTCCTTGAGGCCTTAATAAAAAGTGTCCACCATAGTTTCGTTATTAATCCATTCGGTACGTAATAAGGTTTACTTAAATAATGTTACGTACCTTAACGTTAAACTTTTTAAGTAAGTTAAAAAATGTTTTATCCGGCGTTTCGTTTTTCGTTAAGGTTCCGTATATATTTTTAACTTTCTGTTCGAAATAAATATAATACTCGAACAGTTTATTAATATCCTCCTTTTTATCGTTCTTTACTTTCTTTAGGTAGTTTCGTAAGGTGGGTTTAAACCTTTTTAAGGCGCTTCCTTTACGGTTTTTAATAATAATAACAATCTTATCGGCCTTATCGACCAAGGAGTTCCGGTAAAAGTAAAAGTAGGACTTAGCTTAAATTAAAAATGGTTAAACGTTTCCGGTACTATCGAAAGGTTCTGGGGCCTTGATCTTTTGTTTAGGTGCTATAATAATTTAAGCTTTAAGTTATTCGTTAACTTTTTTCAGTTTTTAACCCTTTTGGGTTATAGTAATTCTAACGTTTCTTAATTCGTTAAGGGTAAGTTCCCTAATAGCAGTTACCGTTTACTTATTAGTAAACATATTATCGGAATATTGCTTAAATTTTAACTAATTATTAAACATAAATCGTACGATTTATGTTAACAGAATATCGTAAGAAATTAAGTAATAAAGTATATAATGGTTACGTCTAATAATAATAAATTATCAAAAATAATCTACGTAACCAGGTTATATTATCAGCTGGTAATGTATCTAAATTATGAAAAGTAATAAACGTATATATCCTATTCTATTTTCCATTAATCGAATATGGTCGAACAGACTATGTTCGACCATTAATCGAATATAATCGAATCGACTACGTTCGACCGTTTTTTCTAGTTACGTAATTCGTTTAATCGGAGTTCTCTTATTCATGGTTCCGACAATCTGGTGGGCCAAGAATGGTTGGGTCATAACATCTTTTTCGGCTAGTTAAATTTAAAGAAATTAAGAACTTAGTACAGACGTTAATTAGGTCTTTATTTTTTAAGTTAGGTTAATATTTCCTTTTGAAATAATTAAAAATTAAAGTATAACACATAAATAATATTAACTTTTCTGTCTTTGCTTTTTGTTTTTTTGGGTATAAGCAACAAATAACATGTTTTAAAGAATACCGAGAAAGATTTAAAGCTTGACATCTTTTAACGTTAACCGGTAATTTAAATTGCAAGTAAGAATTTAATTAATATATTCATATCCTTTTTCGAAAGGAAATCGTTAAAAAGGAAATGAAAAAAAACCTGGCCTGGTACGAGAAACAGTCAGCTTTCGAGGTTTACCGTTTTCCATAGTAAGGAATGTAGCAGTAAATAACCCATTCTTAAACATATAAATGAGCCATTCGTTATCAGGTCTTCATTGAAATTGAGGGTTTTCTTTTTCGAATAGTTTCCTTATAAAATTCTATTTCCAAATTTGCAATATTATCCGAAATAAAAGAATTGTTTTCAGAAACAACGAAGGTTTATAATATTAGGTATAATACAATTTGATTACGGAAAATCCCATTTTATAATAAGACCAATAACCCTATAATTTATAATATATTTAGTAATGTATTTAATTTAAATTTAAAACAAATATCAGAAACCTTTTGTCGATTACAATATAACTAATTGCGTAATTGAATACGCAACTTTAGATTTATGCCATGGCCAATAACCTCGTATATTACGGAAGCTCCTATATATATTCTAAATAATAAGCTTATTTTCATGTATAAGATTAAAGAAAAGCCTAATTTAACTTCTGATGGGATTAACGCGTAATTTATTAACTCAGTTTTGCTTTATAAGGTCAGCGCTTTAAAAAAAAAATAGTTTTCCTCAACTTAAGTTTTGGTTTTCATTTTCTATTATCCCATTATGTCTCGCATAACTATTTAAAATTCTGTGTGATAAATATTAAGTATTATTAGCTTTAAATGCTTTTATGTTATAAAGTTATTTATTTAATATTTAATTTAAAGGACAATTAACGTGCTACGCAAGCTTACGATTTAAAGAAGCTCGCGACTCGTCGTTTGGCATTTTACCACAACAAATCTAAATAAAGCAACCACAACGTTATGAATTAATTCTAACTAACCGCATTTCTATTTCCTCAACCTATTTTCGGCTTCTTTATAAGTACGCGTATTATATCCGAGCTTGCTGCAAACGTTATATTTCCATTTTTTCGTCTTCACCTTTTTATAACCATCAACATTACCGTTTCTACCGGCATTTTTATTACCTTTCCATTTCGGCTAGGAGAGCTTGTCCCCTTTGTATAATAAATATTTTCCCTTCTTAAAAACGCTTATTTTTAGTTTTCCGATGTTTATTTAATATATTAATCGTTTCGCGTAACTGGCCTGTTTTTTCCGAAAAGAAAGACCTTTATATAAAAATAATAAGTAAACTTTAATTCCGAAATTGCCCGATTAAGTTATTCTTGGCGGGGAATCACCCTAATTATATTTAATATTCCATCAAAAGCAGCTTATTTATTTTATTAGATTATAGAAAACTTTTTGAAAATGTTTTACTGGCGGGGGAAAGAATTTATGGAAATAAACGAGGAAAGATCGATAACTTATCTTTTCGGCACCAGATGTTAAAATAAAAGTATATATAGCGGAAATATAATAATTTAAAGTTATTCGGAGTAATAAATATAATAACCTTTGCGGGTAATAATAAAGAAATAAATTTTATAATTAGGTATATATTTTTTATTCCTAAAAAGCTCATATTTTACGTCTTAATGTTACAAGGTGTTATTACGAAACATATTATAGAAGCAGAATATGTATATAAAAAACTCAAAATAGCTGTAAGGGAAGCAATAAGGATTAAAAACTTCTTAATAAAGCTATAGGTTATACCTAAAAATCTTATTCTTATTTTAAAAGATAATATAAAAGCTTTCAAGTAGGTTTAAAAGACGCTGATGCTTAAAAAACGTTATATTAAAGTTCACCACCACTACGTCCGTTAAAGTCCAGGTAAGAAACATTAACTTGTAATACGTAAAGAACAAAAATAACAGATACACACTTTCTCCTTATATAAAAAGCTCCTTCTCTTGCCGTTTCGAGACGCCTTGATAACGTCTTTAAGTAGCTATTAAGTTAGGTAAATAAATAAAACGATTAATACTCTTAAGATAGCTTTTAAATAGATTATGAATATATTAATAATACCTAGATTTTTTACTATTTATATCTTTTTATTTTCTTTTAACCAAAATGGCTTACAGGCAGTTTTAGAACATTAAAAATGTTTTGTTCGAGGCTGTGGAACTATTAATTATTAATGAAAGCGTTTTTTTTTTGTAGTTTTTATTAGCTTAGGTACGATAAAACGGAACGTTTTTACGATAATCGCGGAGTGTACTTTAACCTTTTAATTTTAATTTATTACTTTTTAACTTTTATCTTGCCTAATTTTGATCTTATAACTTGTTATTACAGCTGTTAAATTCGGAACAATTTAAATTGGCTTATGTTTTCGGATTAGTTGCAAATAAACGTAAAAAACGAATATCTTTATCCGTATCCGGGCGTTTATTACTTTACTTGGTTCCGAAGTTAAGAACTTAACATACGAAATAATACGTAGCTCGGTTAAAATTAAAAAACGTTAAATTACGAAGTTACTTTAATTCGTTGATAATAAATTATTTTAATTCGTAGATAATGAATTATTATGAAAGCGAAATAAGCTGTACGAAATGCAAACGTTTATATTTTGTACAGGTACGGGAACCTTACGGTTATTCTCAGCCAGGATAGTGTTTGGTATACATTAACTTGTGGAAGTAATCATAATCCGTTTCGAACTTAATTTTAACGTGAACGCTTAAATAAAAACCCGGAAGATATTTATTTTCCTGTCCTTATTAAAACGAAAATTGATATATATCGAAATAAAAATAATACTTATTTTATAAACTATTAAAAACGCGAAGATTAAACGATAGCTGGCGCTATTAAAACTTCCATTTAAAGATAAGAAAGTTTAAACCTTATGTTTTAAGTCGAAAAGCAATAAACCAGAAGTTAACTTATCCCGGGTAACATTGCCGGGATTAAAGAAACCTTTATCTTTTTTTAAATGACGTATTCCGACTTTACCAGCCGATTGTTTTTTAATCCCCTTTAAAACTAACCTTTAACCCCGAAACTAAAACGAAAAACGCTGTTTCATTTAATAACGACCAATAATAATAATAACCCCGGTTTAAATAAAAACCGTATTACGGATATAACGGCAGCCGCTATAATCGTTTTAAAAAAAACCGACTAATCTATATTATTATTAACAAGATTTCCGGAACGGTAAACGCTTTCGCCGAAAGCTAGTTACTCAAAAAAACATATACGGAAAAAAATATAGTACGTTACAGGGGGGGGGGGGGGGGGGGGGGGGGGGGGGGGGGGGGTGGGGGGGGGCG
>QJNU01000541.1:0-52112 GCA_004154915.1 Monosporascus ibericus
CCAGTCCCATTTCAAATGCGGAAACCAACCTGCCGGCCCGGCGCACCATGGCCCCGCCCCTCCTACCCCCCCCCCCCCCCCCCCCCTTCCCCCCAGTCTCATCATCCATGCAATAGCATGCGCCCCTTAAGCCGTTCGGCAGGTCTTGTCCGCAGATCGAGAATTAGAAGAATTGTAGCGCGCAAATATTGATCGATGACTTGAGATTGTCATCAAAATTATGGAGAAAATTTGTAGCCAAGAGAAGAGTTGAATTAAGAGGTGAAGTCTGGGCTGGGGAAAAGGCAGTGATGAATCGGATCAAGTCTCGAGATTATGGCTACGGACATCTTCGTACAGATGTTGTTGCCGTGGCATTTCGGGTAAAAAAAGTCCGTTGACGATGAGGCCGGTGCATTCACTCACGAATACCTTGAGCACCTTAAGACGTCCAGCCGGTAGACGAGACGTACCTTTTGAAGGGCCGTGAATAGCATAACACACATACGCCAGCCGCTTTCAGAAGAACGCCCATGTCCGAGTGGTCGACCTACAGCTCAAGCTTTCGCCTTTGAGACTGAACAACCCTATCAGGCAGCGCCGGCTACGACACCAGCACCTCTCCCTGCTTCCAGACGCCTGACCATCTCCCTCTCCTTAGGAGATCGCGGATTGGCATCGATGCCGAGGATAGCGCTGATCCGGGTCCTATCGGCTTTCTCGTACAGGCTTTCGCGGTCGTTTGGGCTTGTCACTGGCGTGATTGGGGTCTGATTTCCCGCGGAGAACATGCTCGCCTTCCAGGCTTGTTCCAAGACGATAGGGCTTACTCCCCCGCCATATTCGGCGGCGATAGCGCTCCAGAACGAGGAACGGTGCGTCAAATAGATTGACTGCAGGCGAAGGATATCCACGTGAGCCGATGGCGGGGGGAGAGAACAGTCGAGCCGGAGGGCCGACCCCTGATTGATAGGTGACGGCTGGGGAAACGCCGACGGCCCCAAGTTCCTCAGGGAATCGGAGTGTGGTGTGGGGAATCCGGAGGGCGAAGAGCAGACGGTCGTGGCGGGGCGTATAGCCATCGGCTTCGGGAGGATAGCCGGCAGATGAGGCGATGTGCTGGGGCGCCCCATGATGCTTGGGAGCTGTACCGAAGTCTGTGGGCGGGGCGAATCTGGCCCATAGCTGCCCGCACTACCCGGAGGAGTAATTTCACGAGATGATGATTCCTGGATAGGAGCAGGGATGACGGCAGGCAAAATAGGTGAATGCCCGGCCGAAGAGCCTGATGATACCGATGTAGTCCGCTTGCGACGGTTGCTACCATGACTAAGTTGGTGATAGTGGAGCCGGCATGCCAGCTCAGTCTTTTTCAGATGAGCGGCGATGTGCTTGTAGGGCATCTTCTGGAGACGAGTCTGAAGAAGATACACTTCCTGGATAATGAAACTCATATCAGTAAGCCGTCCGCCGATGTAACCACAAGCCCTATACAGAGGAAGATGAGAACGTCACCCCTTACCTCGTCTTCACTCCATGCCCTGCCCCCACCGGTGGACGCCGCCTTTCGGTGCTTCGTAACTCCAAAGTCATGACGATCGAGAACGTCGCTCGTCGTTGTATACGGAAGGTTCAAGTGGGTACTCAGGTCAGTGGGCGGCGACATGGTGCTCCACAAGATGGGTCTCTGCGGCTTCAAGAATGATAACTTTGGGCTTGAGAAGAGGCGTAGATTTCCGCCTATTAGTTCCCAATATGGGCAGACCACGCTGCAAGAATCGAAGATGCTAGTTATCGGAGGAGAGTGTACTGTGTGCAGCGCTTTACTTCAATGACCCTACACAGTAGACGCTGTTTATGAAAGGTTCGGAGCAAAATCCGGGGCGTGCCGTCGTCAAAGGGGATCAGAAACGTAGCAGAAAGAACGATAGGTCAATAAACTCCCAGAGCGAACGCGTGAACCACGGCGATTAAAAATTGGAATATCAAAAGAGCGTAAGCAGCCAAGCCAGTTGGACAATGAATGAAAGTGGTTACCAGCCGCGAAGGAAAGAAAGGAAGTACGCCAGAGCGTGGTGATTCATGCGCGTGATGATCCAAAGAAGTGATGAAGATAGAATCAAGATAAGAAGGGAAAGAGAGGGCAGCTGGGGAGTGGTAGATAATAACAATGTTACCTGCTGCCTCATGATCTTCGGATGTCGACACTTCCAAGATGAGCTAGGGTCTATATCCTGGGCTAGGGTGGGACACTCGTACCCACCGTGAACGACACACCATGACCTCCAGCCTTGTTACAAGCTACCTGACGAGCCCGAGAAGGACGAGCTAAGACGCGATCAGAAGCAGGAGAAGTGCAAAGCATGATCTTGGCACGATCCACTCAGCTACCATCCCGTTGCATCTTCCCTAAAACATATCAAAACAGGCATCAATCGAGCCCTAGGAGGGGACGTGCGCGCGTATACACACCGATCTGGAATTCGATTCTCTATCTGGGGAGCCAGGTTACCCTTGTAACGTCAGAGCAATCCTGGTAGGACTTCAGCTGATGCTACCTAATCGACTGCCACGCTCGCCGAAGATATTACTCAGTGAAGAAGCCAGTCTCCCACTAATAAACTCAAGATGAATGCGGCTGAGTAAAAGCTGACAACCCCAGGCCCACCGTCACGTATAGACAGGCGTCTTTATGGGTTGTCGGAGCGCTGTGACAGCTACCTAAGAGGCAGGCTCGCAGTCTTTAGAATAGTACGAACACAAGGTCACCGTGCCTATCTTGCTTGATATTCTTTACACCTGCAGCCAGTAGGGAAGACATCGCGGGGGTCGGAGATGTGGGTTCTCTCTACGATGTCACCTTCGAGTGACAATCGAAGATCGTCACGACGAAGCGCGAAAGTGGGAATTAAAGCGATAATGTTCAGCGTCAAGCTGGCTCCCGACGAATTCGTAAGTGAGGTGGCGAAGGAGGGCGCTACGAATCCACACATGGACAGCAAGGAATGAATGAAGCAGGGTGGAAGTTGCTGAAAGTCAAGAACGAAAAGGGCTATATCAGACGTTTGATATTTGAAGAGGGTTTCATGTCGCCGCTGCTTCAAGTTGTTACAGAGGTCCGCGCTTGTATAGTGAGCAGGGCTTTTTGATTGGTGGGGTTGGCAAGATGGCCCGCCATTTAACTTTCAAGCCCCTGAAACTTTTCGACTGGACCCGCCCGGCAAATGTTTCGAGGGTCTAGCGTTGCTAAACGCTTTCTTACATGTACCTTATGGCGCATACTTGTCTGTATATCTGCAGGTATTAATGTAAACTGAAATGCGGAGTAGTATGCAGTATCCGTTATCTACATTCGACCATTCTATAGGTAGCCGTCCGTTTTTCATAACATTGGTTAACCCCAAGATACGTCTTTGCCCACCAGATCCACTTTCAGCTCCCAGAAGTGCACTTCAGCCTCCAAGCATCTTGACGAATTTTCCTATGATTCCTGTTTCATCCCGTTTCATGTCCTACTGCCAAAAAACATGTAGACCTTGGGTTATTATAAATTACATCGGCCGATGTCTCAGTAAGTTCCATTCAGGTTGTTGAGGTGTTGTGCGCTTTCGTGCTTATGTAAGTGTTGCCTCTTAAATGCCAAGGTTGGTAGGCGGGTATAGTTTTCGGAGGCTCTAGCCTTCCACAGAATTTGTGGGGGAGAAGCGACATATGGATCGGAAGAAAGAGCGCGACCTTTTGCCATAATTGCCAGCCTATTCTCGGGATATCTATATGAATCGCATTATATAGATCCGCTTGAGTGCATACATGACTGACATGGGGTTCCTCCCCTGAAACTGAAACTCGCTACGTACGTGTAACCAAACACAGAATCGAGACTTTCAAGCTGTGGTTTGCTACACGTAGCATACGCGGCTCCCCAAACCCTCCTAGGGAAAACCTAGAAGAGTTATTCTCCTCCATCCAGGTCTGGAATCAGGTGGTAATTCTGGAGGTTCGGAAAGGGAACGAGTGTCTCTCTAATAACAACACAGCCAGCAGTGACAATCTAGTCCGGCTCTGGGCCGCGAGTTTGCTGTGTTCGATCAGGGGCTAATAAGAACTGGAGGATCGACTGTGAGTATTACATCTCATGGCCGTCTCCTAGAGTTCCGGATAAGAGATATGACGCTCGTGATTCCCTTTGTAGCTTCAGCCGGCGGGTACGGCGGGGTGCGCTATGTGTTAGGTTGGGAGATTACTGAATGCGGCAAGTTGGCGCGACCCGACTATCATTAAACGAAACAATGAGGCAGGGCTACGGTAGATTATCGAGCTTGGCTAAGGTAGTCTCCCTCCACCCGAAATTAGGGACCTTAACACTTTAAACTCCGGATCCGTCCAACGATTTTCGCTTCCCGAGCCTTGACGTCGTAACCCAACAGCACTCCAGGCATCCGAACTATCACCGTGGACGTCCATGGATCAGCATCCGCGCATAGAGCTGGCCTTCCAGCGATCCCTTCTTATGATTATCGTCAAACATCATCTCAATCCTAAACGTTCATCCCATCCCCGGTGACGTTTCTCCCCGCGAACAATAGGGGCTCACGAACAACCCACTGAGGGCTACGCGGTTATAGCAGTATCGGGTATGAGATGCCTGGGTAGCCTCGCAAGCACAGCGTTTGTTGTCGGCAGGTCGGAGCTCAGGGCAGTATGTACTTAGCAGTGGCGCTAAAACCCCGTACTTGGTAGCAGATTCTTTAGCGCCCCGTGGCGCCTGGCGCCGTTTCATAGAGCAACTCCCGCCCATCTAATAAGATTCAGAGATCGGCCGAACAAAATCTCCACGGGGAACTTGTTTTGATTTGAATCTATATTGCGTCAATGAGGCGTCGAAACCCCCACCCACCATTCATAGGGACAACAAATTGCCTGTTTGGAATGCGGCTCTTTAGGGGTACCAATATAGCTTGCATCTGATGTGTTCAATACTAGTAACCACCCTGTTGATGAGCCTCTGATCCCTGACCCTGACTATGGGGAGACAGGGGAGTCGCGGCAAGAACATTCTCCACTTATTCTACATCTCCGGTCCCAGTCAGCAGCAGCGCCATCTTCAAACGGCGATCCGACAGAACGCTACCCGCAAGGTTTCATTATCGGACTCGCATTACTGAACGCATGAACGAGCATAATTCTCTCGTTTACCATTCTCTACAAGATCGAAGAACTCATGTGCAGACGGGATCACTGATGAGGGACAGAAGCGAATAGTCGATTGCGATTCCGGAAAGGCAGCAACTCTTTGGTCATTTTGGTTGCTTGCCAAGAATTCCATTGCCAACAGGCGGATGGAATCATCTTCCATCACAGATCTCCCACCTGCCACTACCACTAAGGTAAGTCATCCGAATTTTTCAGTTAGGGGTCCATGACGTTGCATCGAACCTTCGCCGTCTGACCAGGGTTCCCCCACCTCTCCCTACGGCTGGAAGTCCCGGTTCCCCAGGATCCCGAGGACGCGGAGTGCCTCCTCTTGTTTCGATTTCCAGAACACTGTTCTCTCGGACGCGTACTCCGGCTCAAACCATGCAGGAGCACGGATCACACCTCTTCCACACCCCAAAATCATTCGTGAATCCGGTCTAGGTCGGTGGCGGGAAGCTGGAACTTGTGGAATTTCCTATACAGGTTTAACGAACCTTATGCAGTCTTCAATCTGTGGTAGCTCTACTGAACCCATTTACGGTTGTATACTGCAGAATCACTGGAACTCGCGTGAGAGCTTGCCCAACGCTGGATGTTACATTCCTGGGCCGATAAGAAAGCTTTCTATCAGGGTCAACTCTCTGGTTGCCATTGGTTACCTAATCCATAAGTTCCTCCAAGCCTCAAGCAAGATGATCTATTGCTCAGACATGTTATGACTTCAGTATGCCTCCATTGTGTCGACAAGTGTCTGCTAGAGCCCCAGAACGGACCATTCTCTGGGTAGTCATGGTTCTGTGTCGCCTTACTCGGCCTGCCTCCTACCTGGGTGGAAAAAAGCAGGACTTTCTTAAACAGAGCAGCATGCCTCCAATCGAATAGTTTCTCATCCGCTTCTGGATAATGGGCAATGGCTGAACGGCGATAACCCCCAGGCCTCGTCGCCAGACGCTCTATATAAAACAGGTGCCTTCATAGTGCATGGTTTGGGGTGCGGAAGATCCACTTCGAGCTTTCTATGGCCCCTTTCTCGAGATTGAACCGGATTTCCAATGCGGAGGACTCGCTTTTGAAGAGCACGCGCAGCTGTGACTTTAGTCCATGTAGGGGCGTTCCCGGATAAAAATTCAGGTTCGACGGCCTTTAGCCTCAGGAAGCACTATAGAGACGGTCTCGACCTCCGTAGCTGGAGCAGTGCATGGGATATATTAAATAGAATATTTTCCATCGCATCACTCATCGGTGCGGAGATGCCGAGATGGCGGATGTGTGAGACCCAGCTTTTCGAGTCATCCAGCCGTCGATGCCGCCAGGCGCGAAATGGCTTGGTTTCCCTATATAGGATGTCGAGCGATAGATCAAACGGTCGGCTGCCCAGCCAGCACAATGGCACTTCCGACATGGCTTCTATGTGACCAGAGAAGCGCGATTGGCGCTCTGGGTTGTACATTCGGTCAGCCACGTCGTCCAGAAAGAACGGTACCCATGCTATAGATGGCCATGGGTAACAGGGGTACTCAGATGCGGTCATTGATAGCATCTGTCCAGATGTAGAAGCGTATCTCCATGGGAAGTTTGCTGAAACGACGGGAAGCTCGCGGCAGACGGCATCGTGGCTTCCTGAGGGGTTCGATGTCGATCCCTTCCGAAAGTTCGGCGAGAATTAGCTCTCCTTTTACGTGGTTAAAAGACTCACAGGTCCGTAATGATCGTGCTGACGGTGGCAAGAATGGTGTATCTCGTATGACATAGGATATCATCCTCCGATCTAGTGGTTGGAGGGGTTGGTCTCGCTAAACAAGGACATTCCTAGGACAATTCGGGAAAGGCCGTGAATGCCCTTAAGAGTCCATGCTATGTCCTCATTGAATAACAAGCAACCAGTTGGAGTTGTTTCACCGTCTCGTGCCCATGCCTCAATGCATGTCAAGGCAGTCTATCCCCACTACCTGCAGACGATGACAACAAGGGCATGGAACTCTGAGCCAGCCACTAACATCGTCAAGGACTCGGATACCTCAGCAACTGTGCGGTATTGCATACTACTGGTATCCCAGTACCGGCCGGCTTTTCGCAATCGAAGCTTGCCTAGAGCAGTGAAAACACAGGACATTCCGTGCCCTAGATACCGATAGCCAATGCCTTGTAAATGTACCATCTATTTCCAGGGTATAGCAACTCCCCTAGGTTCTTTGCGTGCTCCTTCGTTAAGCAGTATTCCTCAAGTAGTAGTGGGTCTCTAGGTCAACATCACGTCTTAGATTCCAGCCTCAACTTCTGGGCATATCTCTCCCTTCATTGCGCAGTGAACGGATGCAAGAGCTACGAATCAGAATTCCCCACTTCTCGGCTTCAGCATACAAAGGACTTCCAGTCCTGCAAGCAGGTATATTTATCACCTTCCTGGTAAGTATTAAACCCTGAGCCGAAGTATCCACTGTCGAGCACGAAGACGGCGTAATTGGCTTGGTAGTTAATTAAGCGCCGGATCTCATTCATCCTACCAGATCGCCCTTGGTGGGATAATTGTCGGACTACATGAATCTGACCAGATCATCCATGGGAGTGCGTCGTGGTCGAACACAACATCGTCGTATACCAATGCATCAGATCATCCTGGTCAAGATTGGGTTGTAGAACTTGTGCTTAACGACGGTCCAGAGTCCAGCGGGGAGGGTCTCTTCTCCCGTCGGGTAACTTTTTTTTGGAGCTTATCATGGGACACCATGCTTGACAAGGTCGAATAAAGCTGTGGAAATGGGAGAAAGTATCGACTGGGCAGGCCCCGGTGGCAGCTGCAGCTTTAAGCAATCTGATGGTGCCCAGACATCCGTCTCTCCGCATCAGCTTTCCTAGTATTGAGGAGTCTGAAATATGAGCTGGCGACTTTAGACATGCCGAAATAGTGTTCGGGTAGTCAATCATTATGCGACTACGGCCGTGTCACTGAAGGTGATGTTCCTGATTGGTGTTTTTGGATTATGGCAAAAGATCGGGCGCTCAAACTGCGTTAGTAGTTCAAGCGGTATATTGTTATACATTCCTACAGGTGTCCTGTCTAACAAGTGCGGAACCCTGGACGGTAGTCCGTTTTCTTCTCCTGCCAGGAGCGCGATACGAAGGTTATCCAGCGTCTTCCGCATGTATTCCTTTGCAGCCTCTTCGAAACCCGTGACGAATGGTCTGTCATAACCCGGAGTCTGACGGTGGACGCCACGAGTCGTGAAAACCGCATACAAGCCGTAAACTCTGTCATGGGGGTCACGGACTGAAAGACACATCGCTTTCAGGAGTTGCAAATCGGTCATCCGCTTGTACGCTTCGGGGTAGTCCTGCTCCATGTTCGCGTATGAAAACCCGTCTTTGACGTCGCTCCTCAAGTAGATCCGCCCCCCAAACTCAATGGCGAAATGGGACGCGTGCGCCCGATTTACGGAAACGACGCAGTAGCTCCCGTCCATGTTCGATCGGTCGCACATAATGATACAGCGGCCGGCAAAGGTCACCTCCTACATCATCCATACCCTAGAGAACCAGAGAGCTCCAGGGGCAGAAGAAAGTGTGCAAAAGTAGGCGTGAACTTGGGCTACTCATGACCCCCAACCCCCCGCGGCCCCGAGCTTGTCTATGTAATTTGAAAGTCAAACCAGAGGATGCCGAACCGCCCATGGAAGATATATTTTCCCAGTCTTGGAAGCAACCTGGTCGGCAAGTATAGAAAGACACGTCGAGTGAGGTTCTCGTTCTCGCTACGACCCAGACATAAGATGACTCGTTGGGCCAGACGGTATACCTCGCTCACCATCTGAACCTGCTGGTTCTGCTCTCGCGTGGTAGCCAGGTCCTTGTTATGGCTGATGCATATCGCATCTATCCACACAGTCCACGTCCTTACGCGACGCCGGAGGGGAGCCAACGTGGCGAGGCAATTGCAGGTGACGAGCAGATGCTAGCCGTCGCAGAGAATCGTACCTGGTCTCGGGACTCCCTAAGGATAACTTGACCGCCCCTGCATCGTACCCGGAGCCTTGGAACCTAGTGCAGGGAGCAAGTCCGGGACACGTATCGACGATGTTGAATCAAGTGGTTTGCGCTGATATGTCTCCGCCATTCCGGTATGACTCGAGCTCACTTACGTCTTTTGTACCTCAGGCCCGATGCTGTTACAGTAGGAGTAAGAATGAGAGATTAGGTTTACGTTGATTGGGGTCGTGAACAAGCGCCCCATCCAAAAACAACGAGGGTAATGCGACCCTCCTGCTTTCTGACGCTATTTCCATTTCGGTGTGGATCCCTCAAAGGGGTAATTATTCCTACAACGAACTACTATCCAGGTCAGCCACTTTATACAATACCCTTTGTCGGTAGAGCCACGTTTTTCCCTCTCAAACTACACATGTCCATCCACTTTCGTGGAATCTCATACAATATTGACTCTGTTAAAATTGCATTGGGGTTTATCATGACCCCTATCGCACCCTGCGTTCAGAAGCGTCGATATCTATTTAATCCTGACCAGGAATGGGGCTTACAGCAAGACGCTTAAGTTCGGCAGGAGCAGAGCATCATTCGGCATCTCATGTTGGCACTATAAAGAAAGAAGAGGAAGGTTCTCAGCCCCTGGGTTCATATTATTCAATAACATTAACATTGATGTGAAAGCATATATCTGTCTCGAGCGGTGTTTTGTTATACCCTAGTTACAGTGGTTGATCTTCGCTATGGGCCAGCCAATAGTTGGGTAAGTCAATGATTTATGACCTACCAATTTTGAACCACATCTTGGAAGAGCACGATACAAACGGTTTTTTGCGACTTAAGCTTGTAAACTCCAAAAGGGGGCGGAACACTTAAAGGCACAAGTGAGCGTCCATCCCCATATTTTGAAGGCTATCGAAGGCGTTTGCGTCGGTCAAAGTCCGTACAGCTTAATCGTCTCTACTTTTATAGTATATTCGCAATATTATCATGTATTCCAAGTAGTGAGACCACAAACACCGTGTGTTCGCAGCACCTGTTCACTGCACCTGTTCACTATCACGGTCGGTGACTGATAGGAGGCATGAACTGACAGAGGGAAGAGCTGTAGAGGTTGCTTAAGCTCGTGATTTCACAAATATAAAATATTAGTTGTTTCCATATTAGATGTTTCCGAGTTTTAGATCGGCTCGACGAATATCTCAAATCCCAGGTCCGCCCCCAAACAGCCTTGTCGCTCTTAGAGTTGTAGCCTCAGTATTCAGGCGTAGCTTGAAGTGGCCTTGCCCATGAAGAACATTCTCCCCTGTGCGAAACCACTGATAAGATCGATCAAGCGACAGACCCATAGCAGGGTTCCTACAGACCCTGTGAGAGTATTTTGGAGTTTAAGGGATCGCTTCAAGAGGAACCACAGTATTTTCGTTTTGCTAGGATAAGTACATCTAGTGCTCACTTCGGAACTTGCTGGGTGCCTGGTTAGCCCGTACGATCGCGTATCAAGGCGTCTCGAAAATACTTGACTGGTTCATTTCAATTGCTGGACGGATTAATGAGAACATAACTGAGATCCGACGCCGAGTGGAAAGGGTTGTTTCTTAGCAGCCATCGCAGTACCCGGCGACGTCATGGGTGGCTCATCGCCTTCAAGCGTATACCCGCACCTCCTGTCCCCGGATTCCTGAGGACGGTGCGTAGCATTGAAGCGCTATAGTAGATGTCACGGTTACTGGCAGATAAGCCAGCACTGATATCGCAGAGGACAAGTAGAAAGAGAAGGCTGTCGCGCAACCATCTCTACCTCTCTACCTGTTTACCAACGTCTATATCAGGGGTATATATAACGCTATTGCTAGAAATGCAATGGTGGGATCGCTTTCGCGAAAGTCTGCCTGTCTGCTGTTTGAATAGCTGACTATCTCGAGAAGAATTGTACATGAATAGAGACTAGGTAGACGAAATACGTCGCCTATATTCGCTACATAACCAGGGGGGCCCGATAGCAACTCTTCTGGATAATTCTTATAGGAGAAGGCATCAGCTGGAAGTTGTGAGGAAGTGTGGAGCATTCAGGGTCATACGCCCCTGAATCCTGAGGAGTAGCGGGAGTGCTGCTCACACATTTGATGTGGGCTATTTGCTAGGTAGGCTCTACTGTCCATCAACAGCAAACATTTCGAAGTCGTGCATATACCGCCCAGCAAGGAACGACTCTTGCATTTTAGTGAGTGGGAAGTGCTGTGTGTAGAATAGCGGAAGCCTGGTAGGACCGCATCTGTCACACTGTTTCATGAGCAATCGCGAGTACGGCTCTGTGTAACAGAAGGGAGCCCTAAAGTGGGCAGGGAGTATAAAGGCAGAGGAGACCTGCGCATTGTAGACAAGCTTGGATAACATTATAGACCACCGGAATTTGGTTGGAACGAAGTTACCCAAAAGCCACATCTACTGTACAGCGCCATTTTCATAGAATGAGCTGCTGAAGTTGTCGTAAGCTTTTGCTATGATTTGGACAGTGACTCTCATTAGACGCTTATGATACCAGAAAAAGAAACCGATACTATGTAGCACAATGTGCACTTTTATCTTAAAGTAAAAGCAGCACCATTTGGCTCTTGAAGTCCAAGTCCTAATTTCAAACAGTACCGAGGCTGCAAATTGAATTTCCTATAGGTAGCGTAAATATCGTGGCTATTTGATACTCGTTCTATTATAGGTACTTGCGGGACCACTATGCAAGTATCGTGACCGTTCTGGAGTAGAGATACTGCGGCGGAAGGTAACGATACTTGAGATGTAGTTTTCTTGGCATTTCGATGATCCGATACCCTTTAGTACATAAATACACCTACATGCAGGTAGCCAGTCGACCTTGAAGTTGTAAGCTATCGATAGATCTATCGCCTTTATACTCGCCAGCCTCACGGGAACTTTACGGCTACCTAAGATCACCACATCGATGGAGGCCGTGTAGCACGGATCCGGACATTGCTGTTAGCAGGTTGGCCCTGTTACTTGCGGTTACTTGTGCTATTCTAAGGCCTTGTTTGCATGTCCACCAACGTTAGTCGCAATCAAGGGGATCCTGTCTCGATTGGAGGTATCGGTTCTTTTGGGGAGGCCAACCATGGGTGAGCTAAAAACTGAGACCGTCAACATTGCTTATTTTGCGGACGCTGACTTACTTTAAAGTACCTCGTAGGTGGGTAAGTTCGCCTCATTTTAACAGTTTCGACTTTAATATTCGTATTTATTTCATCATTTTGTGCCTATTGCTAAGCGGCGGTCAATTACCAATACCAAAATTCCGGTGTACATGAATCACCTGCAGTTCTTCCTTTGTGAAGTCGGTATGATCGAGGACTACCTGGAAAACACATTTGACAGATGATTACGTAAGAGAACACCCGTTCCGCCAGTCTGGTTACCCCGGTTCCTTTGCTGGAGTGGCTTCAGAATTTCTTCCACTTTCCAAAGGGCATTTTCCACTAGTACCATGAAGCAACTTGGCTTTATACGTGTACAGGTCTAGTACCTTGCGTAGAATTGGTTGGGGAGATAGACTTCGCAGTACATACCTAATACATGTAAATCTTCACTGTAAGCCTCCAGCTGTCAGCTGCTCCTCCCCACCCTACCTCCATACGTGTACATAAGCGCGCTACTAACTACATTCTCCCGAAGCATCTTACCCTTTAGGTTTCGAGCATATGGGTGATTTGATAAGGGACTGGGTACGTGAGAGTCGACTGTACCTAAATGCTCACATCTTCATGGATGTCAATTGTGTGTACCGTAGTTAGCCGCTCATCCGTTTTGTGTGTAAATCCCAAGCGAAATTGCATTAGTTACCACTGTGCAGCTATCCAGATTGCGAAGCAGTCGAGGGCTGGAATTGATTACCTCCAACAACGAACAATACTCTTAATTCACTCATACATAGCGTTGATTGGCAGCAATAGAATAAAGAAAGAGGCAAGGTCGAGATGACTATGCCAGGTTCGCCGAGTTCCAGATATTGGGGAAATTCCAGTCTTGTGAATATGAGTGACAAATGGGAACTTGATAGTCCGCGCGTGCCCGCACGCCTTGCTTAATTATTAATTTTTCCGCTGCGCCACATGAGAAAAAACTTGGAATTTATCCACAATTAGTACGGGTCATGACAGTACATCAAGCATCAAAGTCAGACGCGAATTTTCGCATTTCCCTTCCCACAATTCGTACATGCGACTTAAGGACAACATCCTACATCCAAGGAACCCGTCGCTCTCATTACCTTCGGATACATCCTACATCCCCTTCCCACATTGATTCCCCTTGCCTTTTCAATTTATTCCACTCGCCGGCTACTGAGTGAGTACCTAACCTCTACTCTCCAGCAACTTACATGTTGCGCATTGCATCGCATCGACTTGCATACCCCGGCCCGTTCATCGTCGATATTAACCAACAAAGATATTCTTCTAAAATTTCTGCGCTCGCCGACTGTGATTAGGTCGTTAGGTCAACTCATCAAATACACGGCAAATTCACCTGGCGTGAACGTATTCTAGGTAATCGCTTGTCGAGCTGGTTAAGGTGATAATTTTATCAACTGCCCATTAGGGACCTTAGTAAGTACCTTCTTCCTAAATGCCGTCCGCCTTGCGTCACGTGTCGCCATCATTCCATTAAAAATTTCTCCTCGTGTGCTTGACTCTTGGGACTCCCAACCCGACTTTGCATGTATCGGAAGTGGATCACCATCTGGGGCCAAAATAGCCATGTCCCCCTTTCCCTCTTTTGCCTCCCTTGCCTTCCCAAACAGCCCAGCCCACCCAGGTTCATCAATCAGCTCTCACTGCATTTGCAGGGCCCTAATATCTTGATTCTTGACCTACTTATACATGCACATACCTACATACGTACATACCTGTCTATACATCCGTCCATCCTGGGCCCTGATACCTAAGCCAAGTAGACAAGAGACCAGCTACCTGGTTCTACCTTGCCGACTTAGCGCGGGACTTTTCCCTCTACTTGGGGTCGTCAAGCAGGATACATTCGTCCATTTCCCTCATCCTTTTCCCACACCCGAAAAGAGACAAATCCATCCAGCAGTCAATTGACCCAAACCCATCCCATCCATCCATCCATCCATCGTCATCGCAGGTCAATTTTTCTTTTTGACATCGGGTTCACCATTTCCCCATTTCTCGATCAAATCAGCTAAACCCGTCTCGTCATTCAACCCCGTCTGACTCGGTTTCATCGCAGCAGCCTCATCCCGCGCACAGTCGCGCACAGGACGTACACTATCTAATTGACGAGGGAAACGCGTCTCCTTGTTGTTTCTTGTCGCCTTTCTCTAAATTCTTGCGCGCACCGCGCAGTCGCACAGGTGCACTATCAGCTGGCAAGTTATTGATTGAAGAACTTGCTACTTGACCGGCAAGTAAAGTGACTGAGGAATACGATCGTCTTGTTTGGCATCACTCAATCAATTAACTCGACCAAGGACCTCGATTCCCTGTTCGTGCCGACGCCTGTTTGTCGCAAAATTCAGCAGTACACAGGAATCTCCACAGTCGCATCCGACCGCGACCAGTGTATGCAGTACTGAACATCTACACTACATCGACTAAACTTGCCAGTAAGTACCTAATTCACTGTCCACCTATTCATCTGCATCTACATTGCGATACCTCAAACCTACGTTTATATTTCCTACTTCTCTATTCTGTTCTCCCGATGCGTCTGTCCGCAACAACTACGGCCATGCTCAGACCGCGTTTCCTGAGTGCTTGTTGAATCCCCGGTGCTTGCTGTGGCGCAGGCTCTGGTGCTGGTACCCCCTTCATCCTTGACCTGTTGCGGCATCAACATGGCTATATCGCTGCGTCCATATGGGTTATTGCATACGGATGCCGTAGCCTGTTTGACAGCTTTAGCTGCAACTCATCCGTTTGATGATGACCCCTTGACAATAACACCTACAACAACTCCCACCCAAACGCCAACTACCAAGATCCAGTTACCTATGTTCGTGTTGTTTTGCGCAATTCATTCCCAATGGATATGCCACTCCCCCCGCCCCTCCCACCTAACTACCATCTCCCCGCGGACCCCCGTCGCAAATTGCCTTGTGTTGGTTGGAACACGCCCTTCAGACAAATCCCTATGAGCTCATTTTATTATTTACAGCCGCCGCACAAAACCTTCCTAAAATAACCTAGTCGCCTGTCTATTTGCTTCTATGGCTTGCCGCTCTCACAAACTCCCAGCCATTCTCGGCTGCCTGATCATAACATTAACCACATATCTATGTCTCATCTTATCGACATGTACCCCAGCTGAACATCCTGCTCCTTCTGCCTCAAAGTCAATACCTCGCTTGTTTTCTTCAGTCGCTTTCTTGAACTCTATTTGAGAGTACCTTGTTCTCCTGTGTACTGTATATCTTTCCTCCTTTGGGAACCCGTCTTCTAGATACAGTTAGCTGACACTAGTTTGCCTTTACCAGATCATGCAGCAGTGGCAGGTAGGCCCCGTCCCGCCGGAGTACCTCTACTCCAACTCCGCCCAGCATGCCCCCAACGACATGCAGTAAGTACTTATCAGCGTCTCCTTGTACCCTTCCCACAGTCTCCTCTCACCAAGCTCTTGGCACCTTCTCCCGATGGCTCGTACGCATGTGCATAACATGCGCCGGCTTGCGCCTGCAAGACATGGCTATAAGTTCCGCATGTAAACAAGCCAGGCCCGAGACTAGCTTTGTTTGCGAATATGGTATTGGTCCAGTTCTCAGTCTCCGCATTGAACCATGAGCATCTGGCGATAGCTTCATACTGCCCTCTGCACACAGGAGACCGGATCGTGACCAATAACAGCCACCCGCATCCAAACTGGTCTTGCCTTTTGGTCCAAATCCTCTCTTTTTTCAGGCCGTCTTCACACATCCAAGGCCATCTTCATTTGTACAGCCATGTTGGCATCTCATTCTACTCCTGTCCCCTCAAGCAACACGAAGCTGCCTGGGCAGGCTAACGTTGCCCTTTGATTTAGCACGCCCCATACGTATCAGGCAGACATGTCTCGTCGGAATGAGTTCGCCGGCTACGCAACCCCCCAACCGCCGAATCCTGCTGCTCAACATCAGCAACAGCATCAGCAGCAGCATCACCAGCCGCATCCCCAGCATCCGGGCCACCAGCACCAACAAGCGCATCAGCACCAGCAGCACCAGGCGCACCAACAGCAGCATGCGCACCAGCAGCAGCACCCGCAGCAGCATCAGGCGCAGCACCCACAGCACCATGGAACGCCCGTCCAGGCCCCGATGACCGTTCCGCAACCCGCTGCGGCACCTACTCCGCAGCAGTCAACGCCCACGCAAACGCCTGCACCGGCTCCTCGTGGACGTAAGCGACAAGCGCCTGGGCAGCATCCTGCGCAGACTGCGGCGCCTCCCGCAGCAGCAGCTGCCCCTGCCGCTACGACCGTGGCTGCGCCCGTCCCAACGACGCCTGCCCCAGCGCCGACGCCTGTTGCTGCACCGCCTGCTCAGGTAACTCCAGTTGTGCCGCCCACCTCAGTAACGGAAGATGCCAACTCTACTCCCGTCTCCGCTCCGCCTGCCAAGAAGAGCCGCACCAATACCCCCTGGACTCCTGCGGAGGAGTTACGACTGAAACAGATGCGGGACGCAGGAAACAGTTGGGCAGAGATTGCTAAGGTTCGCTCGAATCCGAATAAAACAAAGGAGATATTACGACTAACAGCCGTCGCAGACATTCCCTACTCGTACTGAGGGCAGCGTCAAGAAGCACTGGTACAAGGTATGATGGCAAACATGGTGCCCTGGTATATACATAATCTGTTTGCTGACTAGAGATTAGGACATGCACTATGCTGAGTTCGCCGAGGATGAGAGCCAGGCTCTGCTCAGTGCCATCAAAGACTACGAGAATAATAAGTGGAAGACTATTGGTCAGAAAGTTGGAAAACCTGCCAAGGTTAGTTACTCTCGGTTTATGCCCCCAACGACAGTCTCAACCCCTTGCACCGGTGGTTTCCGGGACTGACGCTGACACTTCGATTCCAGGCCTGCGAACAGTATGCAAAGGAGCACTTCCCAGATCTTTTCGGTCCTCCTAAGGCGCGCTGAGTGCCGGGGAATCATCAGTTCCACCTAATATATTGTCGAGCGTAACATTTGGTGCTGTATCCAAGCAACTTAGCTCATGCTAAGTCTGTGCGCGACGGCACTTGTTTCGCCTGTTCATCGACCAGCTTTCCTCGAGTTTCCAGGTCAAGGAGACTCGAAAGTTGGATGAGCTGCGTTCAGTTAGCTTGATACCCCGGATTCGGTGGGAGTAGGGGATCAGGGACGGCTTGAGATGGTCGAATTAGACTAATTCATATGATTTGTATTCCCGCGCTCTATCGTTTTACCATTGTGTATTTGGTCTTGGTCAAGAACTTGGTGGTCAGAGGGCTCACTCACGGGAGCGTCGCTATGCTTCTACAAGGTTTTCTTTCGGGGCAGAGGATTGGGGTGATGGCGACTTTATTTGTACTTGCGTATCACTGCACCGGTAGCTACAAGACTAGCCTCTACCAAAAGTAACCTGCTTTGTGTCTTAGGCGCTGCAATATTGTTTTCTTATGTGCCTGTTCTTATCATACATACCGGCTTTTTCGAAGAATCTCTGGGAAGTCTAGCGCCGGTAGGATACTGGAATGACCGTGGTTATTCCTGCTTTATACCTGATCGTCTTGAAGTTGCCAGCACGTTTATGCTGATGCTGGGTTGCTTACACCAGACGACCCTGTTAGGACAGGCACGCAGCGAAGATTTTGAAAGCCGTTTTCCTGTACATGTAGGTCGGGGGTTACGTGGTCGGAGTTATGAAAGTAAACTATAGACTTAAAGAGACGGAAGGCGGATAAGTGATACGATTCTAAGTATAAAGGTCATACTAAGAAATAACTGTTTCTTATATAATTTCAGGGCAAAGCTTACCGTTGAGACGTTATTATATGTCGGACGAGACCGATTAGATACCCAACCCTATCCCACCGTCAGTAGAGCGTCTTCTCTCATACGCAGTTGGTCCAGCTTGCTTTGCCCTTGGTCGCAAAGCTTATAGACCAGATCCAATTTTTCGGATAGTGGCTATAGACCATTCCTGAATATACACTACTAGTCTACCAACATGGTTCTATGACATCCCACTTCTCAGCCGGGTGGATGGCGGATGAACTACAATATCCTGCATGCATGTCTCGTGTACTCAGTTACAGTTCAATTGTCGCCGCCTGTCAGCCTTATGAACGTCGGATGGACCCGAGGCAGAGAGGGTGCCGGGCAGTGCTCAGCTATTCTTTAGTGGGGCGTTCGTTCCTAACTTGGATGGTCGGCCTGACGGTCACTTAGACGCCTAATGTATGAGGCGGTGCTGACCATGTGTATTAATCAGTCTTTTCTCAAACCCATAAATCGAAGCGACTTGAGCTTTTTTGGAATTGGCCAGCGGGTTTTAACCAGGAAGACCACAGTGCTACTGCCTGCCTGAAACCGAACGTGAAGCATTGCTACCGAATCACATACAGCGAGTATAGACCGCGCTGCCATGGCACGGCCCTCAAGGAGGTCGACGGAGAAGCCCCGACTCTGGCCCGAGGTTGACGACTACAGCAACGACGACGACAGCCCGCCCTCGTATGAAGAAGCCACCGGCAACAGCGGCGGCGAACCGAGGCACGTGCCAGGAAAAGGCACCGATGAAAATACGAAGGGCTCGGTGGAGAAAGCCTGCCCCCATTGGTCCGCGAGCGGCTGCAAACTGACGCTCAGCCCCCGTAGTTGCTGCTCCTGCGCCGACGAGCGGCCCTGGAACGGCTCCGGGCGGTACGCTATGTACGCCGACAGCGAGGGCTGGGTCAACAGAGCCGCAAGGTGGCAGTACTACTGTCCCGGCTGCCGAGGTGCGTGCGTTGCGGATAGCGGATAGGGGAGGGCAGGACGCAACTCCTTTCTACTTACCCAAATCTACAAGTTACCTAGATGAGTGTAGATTAGATGGTGGATGCGGCTGACGTGATAATGACACGCGCAGAATACTTCGACCGGGATGCGGAGGAGAAGCGGACGCGGGATCACCGGATGTGGGAGGAGAAGTACGCTAGGACGCTGGCGGATGCGAGGTTCTTCGGCCTGGCCGGCTATGTGAGAATGGGCAAGGAGGCGGCCGAGAGATTCTTATGGTAACAACCGTCTGTGATATCCCGTCAACTGTTAAGCTCCGAATTTTGTAGCTATCTCTAAAAACAATATGGAAGCGAAGCTCCGGGCTCTTTATTCAACGTACTAGTAACTCAAGCAGGCATTGGCTTAGCCTAAGGCGGATGTGGGTTGCATCGAATTCCCATGCGAAGAAACACCCGAGCAGATACGGGCGCATTTGATCATCAACTCCGAAGGATTTGATTTTGGCCGTCCATTCTTCAAGGACGGGGAGGGCGTTGTGCAAATTCAGAGATGACTGTCGCTCCCATCACGGTTATTGGCATACAGAACGGACGCACTCTAACCCCTTTCCACGCGTCTTCAAGTATTCATTCCGCATCTCAAGGGCGTCCGCTCACTGTCGATGGCAGCGAGGAAAAGAGGGTATCTGCAGGAGGTTGGGGCATTATGAAGTCACCCGGAAAACAATACCCTAGCCGGGAGAAGAAGAACCGCATGATTCTTGCCGCTTTTCAGATGCCGTGGCTGTGACTGGATCCCACTTCGTTTCTGCGTCCGGTGCAGGATCCCTTGCCCACTCCACATCTCCCCTCCAGGCCCCCCGACGCTCCGAGTCACCGAGAGTTTGCAGGAGCTTGTTTATTTATGTACTTAGGTAACTAATCCCTGGAGGAGCTCATGGTGAATGTGTTCGTCCTCTCGATACCATAATAGGAATCCCGCAGACTAGCCTTGGATTGGCCGTCATTTGGGCTCCACTTTACAGAATAACTTTGAAACGCGTTCCTGTTCATCCGGGACCTTATTCCCGTCATCGCCGGCCACAATCTTTGTCCGGATACTACCCCGCAGTGCTCCGGCAAGCCAGGGGGCGTTTTCTGTGTGATCCGATACGAGCATATACTTCGCCCAAGACACTCAACATCAAATCGTTGAAAGGGCCCTTGAACTCCGCCCCGTACATTATGACTGATACTCCGGCATCCAGCGAGGAAGCTGGCATCGTGGATCCCAAGTCGGATCCGCAGTACATCCAGTTCAGATGCCTGCCGCCGGGAGGTCCGCTGAACCGGTGGTCTCACATGATCACGAGGAGCCACGACTATCCGGGCGCTCAAGCCATGCTCTACGGTGCAGGCGTCCCGGACGAGCAGATGATGAAGAATGCGCCTCATGTCGGTATCGCGACGGTTTGGTGGGAGGGAAACCCCTGCAAGTAAGTAACTGCCATACTGAAGAGAATAAAACCGTCGGACGTTTTAGCTATAAGTGAGATAGACGCGTGCTAACTACGACAGTACTCATCGTAAGTTGGTGATGTCCCGACCGAGGAGAGGGGAGAGTCTGGGCAACTTTCGTACGGCTGACAGGAGTCAGTTCTGGAGTTTGGGAAGATCGTCAAGAAGGCAGTCGAGAGACAGAACATGTTGGCCTGGCAGTACAACGCCGTGGGAGTCTCCGACGCGATTACTATGGGAGGTGAAGGTTCGTGGGATCTTCCTGCTGCTTTTAACATTTGATAATGGTCGTCCATATATTACCTGTGCTAACCGCGATATCCCCTGATAGGAATGCGGTATTCCCTTCAGACTCGGGACCTCATCGCTGACAGCATTGAAACCGTGACTTGCGCACAGCACCACGATGCTAACATCGCGATCCCCGGCTGCGACAAGAACATGCCCGGTGTCGTTATCGCCGCAGCGCGGCATAACAGGCCATTTATTATGATCGTAAGTTTAGCAACTGGCTCACTACTGGCTATCTCGCGCCCCCTTCCCCGGAATACTTACCATCTTGGTTAAGGGGCACGGCCTGCAATTTCCTTACCCTAGGTGCAAGGCTAGATGAGACTGACTGGCAATTCTCAAGTACGGAGGAACAATCCGCAAAGGATACTCAAAGCTCCTAGAAAAGGACATTAATGTCAGCACCTGCTACGAGGCTTCGGGAGCGCTGACGTACGGGAGACTCAACGCCAAGACGAACCCCGGCGCGGAGGGTCGGACGCCGAGCGATGTCATGTCGGACATCGAGCGGCACGCCTGCCCAGGTGCAGGAGCTTGCGGTGGGATGTACACAGCGAACACGATGGCGACGGCGATCGAGGCCATGGGGCTCACGCTGCCGGGCTCGTCGTCGTACCCGGCGCTGTCGCCCGAGAAGGCGCGCGAGTGTGAGCGGGCGGCCGAAACCATCAAAACGACGATGGAGCGGGACATCCGGCCGCGGGACCTGCTGACGCGCCGGACCTTCGAGAACGCGCTCGTCGTCACCATGGTCCTCGGCGGCTCTACAAACGGCGTGCTGCACTTCCTCGCCATGGCCAACGCGGCCGAGGTGCCGCTGACGCTCGACGACGTCGACCGCGCCAGCGAGCGCACGCCCTTCCTCGCCGACCTGGCACCCAGCGGCCGCTACCTCATGGAGGATCTGTACAGCGTCGGCGGCACGCCGGCGGTGCTCAAGATGCTGATCGCCGCGGGGCTGATCGACGGCGGCGTCCCAACCGTCACGGGCCGCACCCTCGCCGAGAACGTCGCCGACTGGCCTTCCCTCCCTGCCGACCAGAAGATCATCCGCCCGCTCTCCGACCCCATCAAGGCCTCGGGCCACATCCGCGTGCTGCGCGGCAACTTCGCGCCGGGCGGTGCCGTCGCCAAGATCACGGGAAAGGAGGGCCTCAGCTTCCGGGGCCGCGCGCGCGTCTTCGACAAGGAGCACGAGCTCGATGCCGCGCTGTCCCGGGGGGCCATCCCCCGCGACGAGAACCTCGTGCTCATAGTCCGCTACGAGGGCCCGCGCGGCGGGCCCGGCATGCCCGAGCAGCTGCGCGCCTCGGCCGCCATCATGGGCGCGGGCTTGACCAACATCGCGCTCGTCACCGACGGCCGGTATAGCGGCGCGAGCCACGGGTTCATCGTCGGACACGTGACGCCGGAGGCTGCGAGGGGCGGGCCCATCGCGTTGGTAAGGGATGGGGACACGATCGTGATCGATGCCGTCAAGAACCGGATCGATATGGTGGATATTAGCGATGAGGAACTGGAGAAGAGGCGGAAGAGCTGGAAGCCGCCTGTGCCGAAGGTCAGGAGGGGCGTGTTGGCCAAGTATGCGAGGTTGGTTGGTGATGCCAGCCATGGTGCTGTAACGGACCAGTGGGATGACGATGCTTAGAGAAGCATTTAGGTGAGCAGTAAATATTGCACAAAGTTTAAGTAATTAGAAGAAAAGGGGGGGGAATTACATGTTAGTCATGTAAATCGCCATATATCCTCTTGTAGCTCTACATCGCCTCGTTCAACCTTGGGTATCCGTACCAAGTATTTTCATCCTTGCCTAATCAGTTGTCTAGCGGGCTCTGCAGAGGATCCCAAGCAATGGGAGCGTATTCGTCCGTCTCTAACTGGTCTACCTCCTCCTGAGTTAATTCAAATCCATAAACGTCGGCATTCTCCCTGATGCGCGAGGGCGTGACGCTCTTCGGCAGCGGCAGATACCCTTTCTGCAGACTCCAACGGATCAAGACCTGTGCCTGCGTCTTGCCGTATTTCTCCGCCAGCGCAACCAGCGTCTTGTCGCCCCAGCGCTCGCCGCGCACCACGGGACAGTACGCCTCGAGCGCGACGTTGCGCGCGGCGCACCAGGCCGCGATGTCCTGGCGCGCGCACCACGGGTGCACCTCGTACTGGGCGACGGAGATGACGCCGCCTTTTCCTTTCCCGCCGCGCTCGGCCTCCAGCTCCACGATGTGCCGCTCGAGCTCCTCGAGGTGATGCAGGCCGTAGTTGCTGACGCCGATGGAGCGGACCTTGCCGGCCTCGACGGCCTCGACGAGCGCCCTCCAGGCGCCCTTGCGCGCCTCCGACCCGCCGTATGGGCTGTGCACCAGCATCAGGTCGATGTAGTCGAGCCCCGCCGTCCGCAGGCTCTCGTCGACCACGGCCCGCGCCGCCTCGTAACCCATCCTCTTGGGCGGGATCTTCGACGTGAAAAACAGCTCCGACCGCGGCAGCCCGCTGGCCCGCATGGCGGCCCCGCACCCTGCCTCGTTGCGGTACGCCGCCGCCGAGTCCACGTGGCGGTACCCGGCCTTGAAGGCCTCGAGCACGCACTGCTCGGTCACGGCCAGCGGCCTTCGTCGACGGGTGGGTTAGAACGTACCTACATGGCTAGAATACCTGTGACAGGTCGATATACTCACGTTTGATACACCTGTAGAGCAGATTAGCACTTAGCTCCGTCTTTCCAGGTTGGATCACTCTTACCCCGAAACCGAGAAGCGGGATCTCATATCCGCTGTTCAGCTTGAACGTCGACCTGATATTGAGGGTGCCCATGATTCTACGATATATTGAGGTTAGTTCAAAAACATTGCTGTAACACACGGGGTTCGTCAAAGTTTCGTTCGCCTGTTTACCTTTGGGATGAGATCGACGCAGTGGACTTTGTTATCAGAGGTCGGAAGACACCGCTAAGATGAAAGAGCTGTGTAGATAGTCGTGTAATAGTTCCCATGTACACGGAATAACGTGGGTATCTACAATCGACGCAAGCCAGGGTTAAACTTTTCCAGCACGAGAAGAAGTCATGTACTATAGGTACTCGACGTGTCGGCGGAGGCGTATTTTAACTCGGCGCTAACCATGGAATGGCTGAATAATTACAAAGCACAAGCCGTTAAGTCCGGCAAGCAGATAAAACTGCGACCCGAAATAGAGGAATCGTCAGGACAGCAAGTGTAAAACCACGACGTCAAAATTACAGGAATCCAGCGCCAATACCATAAGTATACCCAGAAAGTGGGACGGCATAGTACAGTCTCTCCCATAGCATTAGCAGCCAAGTTTTGTATATAACTTGCATGAGCGTCATATGCTACTAGATAGGTAGTAGGTATGTAGGTAGAGTAGCTACGTATATGGAGTTCAAATATCGCCAAGGCATATAACCCCGCCATTAGCGCCTACGTTCAAAGAATGACGACAGCGGGGTAATTCAAGTACCAGGGCGTGTACCGGTACATGTACGAACTCTTCCGTGTTGATTGTGCTCCCTCTACTTTTGATCAAGATTTAGTTGAATGGGAGATACTTTCTTTTCTTTTACGAACCGAAGCGACTTTAAACTGGGCCATTATCCCTCGACTAGTTCATGATTGACTGGAGCAGATCTTAAGCGGCTATATCCGCGTTCTCATAACATACTCCGCCAGCTGTTCGAACTACCTACACTCTATCTAACGTTCCTCTTCGACAGTTCGCAACTATGCAGCTGGTCGGAGGCAAGAAGTCAAGGCAGCTCGAAGACATCGGCGAGGACAGCGTGTCTCTCCTCCCTACCGAGCCGGAGGATATGTGGCACGCCAACAACCTGATCGGACCCGAAGATGTCATCAAGGCCCACGCGATCCGTAAAGTCGTCACGGAGAGCAAGACGGGGAGCACACAGTCGGAGCGCGTACACACCGACCTCACGATACGGGTGACGTCGACCTTCTTCGACCCGGGAGCGTCGCAGCTGCACGTGTCGGGCACCGTAATCGTCGAGAACAGCTTCGTCAACATCGGCCAGTACCACACGCTGGACCTGGAACTGAACCGGCCCTTCACGCTGTGGAAGAAGTACGGCTGGGATTCGGTGGCGCGCGAGACCCTGCAGGACGCCCTGAAGCAGGACAAGGACGGCGCCGTCGCCGCCGTCGTCATGCAAGAGGGGATCGCCAACGTCTGCCTCATCACCGAGTACCGCACCGTTCTCAAGCAGCGCGTCGAGAGCACCATCCCCAAGAAGCGCTCCGCCAGCTCCGACCAGGACTCGGGCATGCGTCGTTTCTTCGACAAGACCCTGTCCACCCTCGTGCGCAGCATCGACTTCTCCAAGCCCCGCCCCCTGCTCCTCGCCAGCCCCGGCTTCGTGGCTGCCGACTTCAAGAAGTACATCGCCGAGGAGGGGACGAGGAGGGGCGACAAGTCTATGATGGCCATGGCCAAGGAGGCCACGGTCGTGCACTCGAGCTCGGGACACCTGCACAGTTTAAACGAGATACTGAAGAGCCAGGAGGTCACGGCTACGATGAAGGATATGAAGTTCTCCAAGGAGACGAGGTTCATGGACGAGTTCTTCGACAGGCTGCGCAAAGACGACGGCCGGGCATGGTATGGCGTGACACCTGTAGAGAAGGCGGTACAAGAAGGCGCTGTGGGAAGAGGAGGCGGTGTCTTGTTGGTCAACAACTCGCTATTTAGGAGTCAGGATATTGCGACGAGGAGGCGATACGTGGCTATGGTAGACAAGGTTAGAGAAGATGGTGGAGAGGCGCGGATATTAAGCAGCGACCACGAGAGCGGGCAACGGTTGGATGCATTGGGTGGTATTGCCGCTATTCTTACATATCCCATATTAGATCTAGACGAAGAAGATGAGGAAGGGGATGGAGACGGAGACCCAGAAGCGGAGGGCATGACGGTATGAATAAACTTACATATGTGAAGTATCGTCGCATTCCAGAATTTTTTGACGACACGTGTATATGGCGGCTCATCTAGGAATCTGTTCGTCCAGGGAGGCATATTGACTTGATAAAGAAAGGTCATCGGGACGCAAGTATTCGTAGGTGAAGGCTTATAGAGATAGATAGCCAACTATATAGATAGATGTCATAATCAGGAAATCTAGGCATAGATTCTGCTCAACTGTTGAAAAGCATGTATTGTTCACATGTGCCTCAATTATATACCTCCATAGTCCTGAGTTGGTTCGACGCTGTAGTCCAATTTAACCTATTCTTTCTTCCTGTCTGCTATACCTTTTAGTATATGTGTGAGGTCCCATTCCTTACCTAGATGGATGTTTGACATGAGGAGTTTTATGAGGGGCTGTCACTAGGTCTTTCGCTCCATTGAGACATGTGGAAGGAGCTTGCGTAGACATCGTAGATAGAACTCCTGTCAAGTTAATACAGTGCTTGCTCCGGGAGTAACGTACTTATGTACAGACTTGGAATATGGTTGCATACAGCTCTAGTAGCCATCAACACTGAGTGAACAGAATCAGGGGGGTTGTTTCTCGGTACTGGAACCCTTAAATTGCTCCTACATCTTAACTCAGGAGTCCCTTGCCATAATGCTTGAGGATATGTTGTTGTGCGTCTGTTGTAGCTACTCAACTGAGCGATACTTGCGGTACAAATCTATATGATCTGTTCCGTGCGTTCATGTCAGACATTGTGTACACTATCTATTCTCATCTGATAGATGACCTCTCACACCTTGAACCGGTGGCTGACACTCCTGGCTGGCGAAGCTAGCTGTGGCAGCTAAATAGCGGTTAGCAATTCAATATTAATTCATTAGTTCAGCCGCTTCAAGGCCGGGAACCCTTATACAGTTCCATACGGACTTTCGCCGTAGTTGGTTGGCGAATACCGACAGCACTGGCCGCGCCCTCAAAGGACATCCTGACTAACATCATATGATGTCTCACAGCCTTGTCGATATCTGACTCGTAATGTCCTCCTCGTGTTTGGCAGCCACTAATAGAGCGCATGCCAGTGATGAGGTAAGATGATGATTTCCGCTCTTCGGTGGTCAGCAGGCAGAAATGGGTAAGCCACTGCTACTCGGCTTATTCTGTGAGACGCAACGGCGCAGCTGAACCCGCCACATGATGGCCTATACGGGAAGTGCCTCACCGCTCGGCTGGCGCACGTAGTCTCCCTCGGGCTTATAAAAATCGACGTTATGGCCAGTCCACTGAGAATGGAAGAATCTCAGAGCCAGAGACTGAGCAACTCCGTCAAGCGACCAGAACATGGAGACAATCACAGGAATCAGCGGCAACCAGTACGTGCCGGGGACGGAGATCTTCGACTACATCAAGTACCAGTATGCCACCTCGACGTACGGCGTCGAGCGCGACCTCAACCCGGCGCTCATCGTGCAGCCCAAGTCTAAAGAGGACATCGCGCTGACGCTCCGGTACGCCAAGGAGAGAAAGATCGCCGTGGCCGTCAAGACGGGCGGCCACCAGTACAGCGGCGCGTCGTCGACTAGCGCGCCCAACATCCAGCTCGACCTCGAGGACTCGTTCAAGGGCCCCGACGACCGTAAGGTCTTCCTGAAGGACGACAAGGCGTACGTCCGCACGAGCGTCAGCTGGAGCCTCGGCGAGTTCAATGCCTGGCTTACCGAGCACAAGCTGTTCGTGCCTCACGGGCAGTGCACCGAGGTCCATTTAGGGGGACATGTGCAGACTGGGGGTGGGACACGCCTTTTCACTAGCTACGGGAGAAACTTTTACTGATGAAATCGCTAGGCTACGGCCAGTTGGCCCGCAGTTTCGGGCTGCTCGGAGACCACGTGATATCCCTAGAGATCGTAGATACGGACGGCAACTTTAAGGAGGTCACCAAGGCCACCGACCCCGATCTCTTCTGGGCATTCCTCGGGGGCAGCCCCGGCAACCTCGGAATCCTGACCCATTTCACCATTCAGGTACACCGCGACCAAGACTACAACGGGTCGAGGGGCATGAAGGCCCTCTACTTCTACGACACCGAGACGCTGAAGCGTCTGGTCGACATCCTGGTCGAGATGTCCGACGACGAGAACTTCCCCCGGAACTACGACCTCTGCATCAGCGTCCTCTCGTCCGCCTTCCCGCTGCTGGACCTGTGGCCCGGGCTGGACCAGGTGATGGCGCGCCGGCACCCGGAGCTCTACGGGGAGAACGGCGCGATCTTCTGGCCGCGGACCATCGTCGTGTACGCGCAGTGGGTGCCGTTCGAGAGCGGCGACGTGTGCGACATGTCGTGGTTCGACCGCATCAAGCAGGGGTCCGACTGGATCCTCGGCGACAGCGACGTCGAGGAGAAGCCCATGTCGCAGATGACGGGCGACTGGATCTTCCGCAACGTGCGCGAGTTCGAGCACCCGTACGTGAAGCGCACGTACTCGACCAGCTCCCGCACCCTGGGCGAGGACAAGTGGGCCGACTGGGTCGTGAAGCGCATCGATGCCATCGTCGGCCCCGAGCACAACCGCTGCTGGCTCTCGTGCCAGCTGCAGTGCTTCGGGGGCAAGAACTCCATGATCGCCCGCAACACCGGCAACGGCACCGCGTACAGCTGGCGCGACACGACCATCGGCTGCACCATGGACTGCTTCCATACCGACAAGACCAAGGCCCGCGCCGAGGACTGGCAGAAGGTCAACGACAAGGAGGCCATCGGCCCCGCGGGCATCTTCTCCAGGGAGGATCGCCGCATGCTGTGGGGCTCGTACGGCAACTGGGATCTGGACGCCGTCTGGAACTGCTATTTCGAGGACCGGGCTAAGTACGAGAAGCTTCAGCAGGTCAGGAAGCGTGCCGACCCCTACGGCATCTTCACCCCGAACCCCTTCTGCGTGAAACGAGCCCCCTGAAATCTCAGATATGTTCCGGCGAAATGATGGGGTACGCAGCATAAGCTACACATTCCTTATGATTGTTAGCTAAGTGGCGTTATCAGTGGCGGATGACAGGCATCTCATATGCAAGGAGTCTAATGTGGTACGATGTTAGGATAGGGTATGAGTAAGCTCCTTGCAGCATATTCTTTGGAGTATGATTAAGCCTATGTTTTCGCTTTAGACCTCTCCGCGCTTTCCTCCCAAAATGGTCAGCTTCCGTCATCATCAGTTGTAGAATAACAAATGCTATTACCGCTCACATCTCTACTGGAGTTAGATTAGAAGCAGCCTATTTATAGGATAATTGCATTATCTAAACAAGTTTGACCGTCGCCTTCCCATGAAATCTCGCGCCTGGGTGGATGGGTACAGGCTAGCACTGCGATGGAACCGGTGGTGATCTGCGCGCATGCATCTAGAATGGCTCAGCTCGACCCCTCGAACCCACACCTGTCCCCAACTCTCTTCGTCTGTGAATCGACGTGCTTCCATGATTCCCTTCGTGCTATGGGTAGAACCCAGTTACGCGAAGAACATCCATCTCTGTATCGTTTTCTCTATGACTATGCAACTCATTCAACGCCTTTCGTCAATCCTTTGTCACCTAATACCGCCTCTCTTTTCTTTCGTCTCTGAATGAGCAGCATGACACAGGTATTCTGTGCAATGTGGTCTTAGAACATAATTGAGAATCTTGCACAAACCCCTGAAACCTTCTCCGATGCCCCTTTAACCCTGTTTACGCACAGCTTCTAACCTGACAACCTCTTAACCTACCCACCGGCGAGCACTAGAGAACAACCGTTTCCAGGGGCCGAAGGCACCCCATTTCGACTGGAAAGGAGATGAAGGGTTAGTCATTGCTTTTCGTTGAAAAGCCAAGGCAATAGGGAAACATCCGCCAACGAGGGAGCAGGCATATAGACCACTTACGATGTCGTCCGGTACATAGCTTGCACAGTCCGCCAAAATCGTGCGTTCGGGGTGCGGCATGAGTCTGCAGGCAAAGGGGTTAGAATTCTCATTGCACCTGGGAGACGAGTCTTTGTGGAGCCGCTCCTGGGTCTTGCCCCTTAAACGGGCAGAACGTGTTGGAAGGAAAGACTTACGCAAAGACACGACCGGTGCTGCTGGTAACACCGGCAACTCCTAATGGGCTTCCGTTGGGGTTCAGCGGATACCGTTGAGCAGCTCGTCCTCGGCCGTCCACGTATTTTAGTGCTATACGGCCCGACTCCGACAGTCGCTGCATGGTGCCAGGTGAGCTAAAGGAGGCTCGGCCTTCTCCGTGGGAGACCACTCTGCAGAATATAGTTAGCATGCTATACCAGCCAGAGAAACCCCAGATAGGGAAGAAGGGCTCTGCTTACATCGGAAGAGTGGAACCATTCATGCCGTGCAAGAATACTGATGGGGCCGAAGGATTGTCCTCGACCTTTACCATACTGTACCTAGCCTCGAACTGCTGAGATTCGTTCTCGACGAATACAGGCCAATCTTCTGTTCCGGGGATGAGTTCCTTGATCCTACCCGCAAGTCAGTATACGGACCCGGTACTTGGCCGAAGTGAACTGATTACCTTGTAAGCAGCTGGCAGCCGTTGCAGACTCCGAGGGCGAAGGTGTCGGGGCGGTTGAAAAAGTCGCTGAATTCGCGGCGCAAGTTCTGATGCAATAGAATCGACTTAGCCCAGCCCTGGCCGGCGCCCAAGACGTCAGAATACGAGAATCCACCACATGCCTAATAACAGGAGTCAGATTTGAGGGCCCCCAACTAGAAAACATCTCAACGACACTCACCGCAATGCCCACGAATTCTGCTAGCGACCGTCCAGCGATCAAGTCTGTCATATGAACATCCACTGGATCGAAACCCGCAGCCCTAAAAGCAAACGCCATCTCCGCCATCCCGTTGACGCCCTGTTCTCGGAGGATAGCGACGCGGGGAGTCTTGCCGAAGAAGTCCGAGATGGATGCAGTCATAGGGAGAATATTCTCAGATGGGGAAAAGGTTAGGTTGTAGGAGAGACCGGGCTCGTCTTCATCGAGGATAGAGTTGTACTCCGATTCAGCACAGGCCGGGTTATCTCGGAGCTTTTGCATGTCGAAGGAAGTTTTAGCCCACCACTGTTGCATTTCGCGCCTTTCAAGGCTGGCGAAAACCGGAGAAGTCCCATAACGAAGTGTCAATCTGCATCGTCGCGAGTTAGTCATTTCACATATCAAGAGCTCGAGGCGTAGACCCTGCTAAACTTGCCTTTGTTTCGTAGATGGCAAAACCACGCCCAGCCTCTTGATAAGACCAAGCGGCGGTCCGCATGTCGCGAAACTGTCAGCGCATGGGAGTTAGTTCCTATTTCCATATCGCGGTAATCTGCTCTGAGATAAGAGAAGCTCTGGGAGATTTTGCTAACCATCTCTTGAAGTTTGTTTCATCAGAAGCTCGGACTTGGAAGACCGCTCCGAGTTCCTCGTTGAAGAGTGCTTCCGTGATGTCTTCCAAGCTGTTCGACTTCGCAATGTTATTGAGAATAAGTTCAACACCCACCCTTCCAGCAAACATCATCTCGGCAACAGTACTGCAGTTCGAAGTGATTAGCACATATCCAACTCATGAAGCTGGGGAGCAAACAGGGAGCGCCAGCCATGTTCTAAGGCCTGTTCCTTGTTGAACAAGATATTGCCCTTGCAACCGCCAAAAGCGCGGTAGAACATGACTAGGGAATACTTACGTGAGTAAACCGCCGTCGGACCTGTCGTGGTAGGCGAGCACAACGCCGCTCTCGTGCAGCTGAGCCAGCGCATCGAAGTAATCCTTCAGGAGTTCCACGTCTCGGACATCAGGCGCCTCGTCTCCGACAGCACCTAGAGACTGCAAAAGGGCAGAGCCTCCCATTGCCTTCCGGCCTTCTGCCAAATCGACAAACATGAGAATTGTCTCTCCGACATCTTCCATACGCCGAAGTTGAGGAGTCCAGGTCCGCCTGATGTCTTCAACGACCGTGAATGTTGAGATGACGACAGATACGGGCGCTGTAACACTTTTTTGAACGTCACCGTCCTTCCACGCGGCCTTCATAGAAGTTGAATCTTTTCCAACGGGGATGCTGATGCCAAGTTCAGGGCACATCCCCATACCGATGGCCTCAACCGCTTCATATAGAGCAGCACCTTCACCGGGGTGATTGACCGCCGCCATCCAGTTCGCGGACAGCTTAACACGCCGGAGGTCACCTGAAAACCGCCCTCCCTTGATATAGGCGGCCCCCAGGTTCATCAAACTTTCGGCGACAGCCATCCTTGCTGAAGCCGCTGGAGAGATTAGGGCAAGTGTAGGCTTCTCGCCCATAGCCATGGCTTCACCAGTCCTTGTACCCTTCAGATCGAATGATGTGGCAGTAACGGCTACGTCCGCAACCTGTAACGTAAATGTCAGCATGCGCTTCTTAGTCCCGCAGGTGGCTTTCGACTGGGTTCCTTCATGGCCATATAGCTTGAGACATGATCCATTGCTGATCTACCGTCGGCAGTTCACTCCAAAGCCTACTAAGTCTGAAAAGGAGACAAACGCAAGGAAGCTCACCGGTATTTGCCAGGGTCCGACCATCTGATCTCGCACTGCAAGGCCTCCAACAGTCCGGTCAGCGATGGTAATCAAGAAAGACTTGGAGCCGACGGCTGGCAGGCGGAAAACTCGCTCCACAGCTTTCTTAAACAATTCTAGGTCGCTCAGTTGATCCCCAACGGCCTTCTTCAGAAGCGCGGCGGTGTTGAGCTTGGGCCAACTAGGCTTCCGTGAGCTGACATCGCGTTCCAGCCTCCGACCTTTCGGGAAGAGAACATTCATGGGGAGATCAACTGGGTAAGGATAGTCCTTTGACCCCTTATCAGTGACGACGAGCTTGAGCTCTTTATCTGGTTCTTTCGAAACAGTTCCGACAAGCGAATAACCACAACGCTCTCTCTGGCAGATATTAACGAAACGCTCCAAGCCGCTTCTGTTAACCAGCAACACGTATCGTTCTTGAGCTTCATTGCACCAGATCTGAAGAGGACTCATGCTGCTGTCGGCGCTCTCTACTTCACGGAGTTCAAACCGGCCACCGTAACCAGCATCTTTAACAAGCTCAGGTAGAGCATTAGACAGCCCTCCAGCTCCAACATCATGAATGAAAGCAATGGGACTTTCGTCGCCGAGTGCTACACATGAGTTGATAACCATTTGAGCCCGTCGCTCCATTTCTGGGTTACCCCGCTGGACTGAATCAAAGTCTAAGTCTGCATTTTCGCCTCCTGAGCTGCTCGAAGCTGCTCCTCCACCGAGACCGATGAGCATGGCTGGCCCGCCAAGCACTATCACGTGGGCCCCGTTGTGCACGTCTGTCTCGCGCTTAAGCGCATGGCCTGGCCGTACGGTGCCGACGCCACCAGCAATCATGATGGGCTTATGGTAGCCACGCCATTCTCCCGACTCTGTCACGGCTGTGTCGTTGCCCGAATTTTCAGGCATGAGAAGGGTTCTAAAACAGCCCGTGAGACAGGGGCGTCCGAATTCGTTGTTGTACCTGGCCGAGCCAATAGGTGCTTCAAGCATTATATCGAGAGACGAAGCGTAATGGTGTGGTCGGCCGATATCAACTTCCCAAGGTGCAAGTGAGTCCGGGATACACAGATCCGATACCCAGAACCCACAGAGTCCGGCCTTTGGAGTTGATCCTCTTCCGACGGCTCCTCTATACATTAGCAGTCAGCAATTGCGTGATCCGGCAAGCTCACGAGAGATGAGGGACTGTTGTCAAGTTACAGCCGCGAACTACGGTCTAGGCTGGCGGCTTCGAGGCCGTGAAGCACCTGAAGGAAAGAAAGAGATGACGCAGAAGATTGCTTACTCGTCTCTTATTTCTCCACCGCTGCCCGTGGCTGCGCCGGGAAAGGGGCTACAACTTCAGGTCAGCAAGTTACTCTTCACACTGAGAGACCCTTTTAGTCCCCATATAGTTTAGCAGTGTACTAACGCAATAGCCGTTGGGTGATTATGGGTTTCAACCTTCGCCAACACTTGGACGGGCTCGTTCGTCAACCTCCATGAACGAGTTAAATGATCAGGGGCCCAGAAAGTGGCGTTGAAGCCCTCCATGACGGCCGCGTTGTCACTGTACGCGGATACCGTGTGGTCCGGAGTCGCCTTGTGAGTATTCCTGATCATATCGAAAAGGCTTCTGTCCTTGGGTACACCGTCTATCGTCCAGCGAGCATTGAATTGCTTGTGGCGGCAGTGCTCCGAGTTGACCTGGGCGAACATGAAGAGTTCGACATCGTTGGGAGGTCGACCGAGCTCCCTGAACCTCTGCACCAGGTACTCCATCTCGGACTGGTCCATGGCCAAGCCACACGTCTTGTTGTAGTCCTTGAGAGCCTGCAGCGGATCCTGGTTGTTGGAGAATATGTCGACAACTTCCAAGGGGGCGGGCTCTCCTTGGGCGAACATGACAGCCAGATCAGGCGGGTCCAGACTGAAATTTTCGGTCATGCGGTCGTACAGACCATAGCGGAAATGGTGGCTCAGGTCATCGAAGGGTTCCTCAAACGCCAATGTGACGACCCGGCCCCGTTCTATGCGGACGAGCTGGTCAGCAAACCCAACTACATGGGCAACGCTGGTAGCCTGGGACGACCAGGGGGAGATGTTTCGAGGTGCCACGTAGCACTTCCGAACATGGCCGCCATCTTCGTTGGAAGGCGAAGAGCTATCATCCGGCAATGGAAGGAGCTGTTTTAACTTCTGCTGGGCAGCTGCGGCGTCTCCCCTGAGATGTGCATAGTAGATCCAGGAGCCAGAAACGGTTGAGACCCTGACAGGAGCTGACTTGTTAATCTGATCCCTCAACTTCTTTGCTTCAGGCGCGGTAAAGCAGGACTCGCCCGTGAGCGTGATGAACTCCATATCGACGGGGCGAGATGAAGATCGCGATGAACTCAGACCATGTATAGCCTGTGAGCTCTACCGCAAAGGAACTGACGTATGATTCACACTGCGGTGAACTAATACGAAAAATTCCACATGGTGGGGTATACCTGCTCTGTTCTAGGCTCAACTACAGTGTAGAGCTAGTTGGAGGGGCATGGGAGGGGCACAGCTGCAAGCAGCCACAGGACGTCTCATTCATGCCCCGCAGACATTACTTAGAGGCTAAGCCACACAAGCCCAACTTGAGCGATCTTAGCGGGTACAGTAGCGCTAAGAATGCTGCTATGTGGGCCACTTAATGCAGCTGACTAGCGTCTGGCGTTCTCCTTTTGCCGTATTCCCATCCATGCCTGGTACCGTCCCTTACCTTCATCTATTTATCCACCTACCGACTGCTATGTTCCTCCTAGTGCTTGAATATGCAGACACAGTTGATTGAGGTCAACGCTTCATTCGACTTATGCCGCAGCGAGGTGCTACTGGCCGTCCATAGCGTCGTCTTCTATGGAGTGGTTCTGAATCAGGAGAGATTCGGCGCACACTGCTCGAGATTCTGGAGTCTGGCGACTCAGTACCGGCCTTTCTTCAACTTGGCTTAAACTAGGAAGTCTGTCGGTCTTGAACTTGGAGTTAGTGTTCTATTAGCCATATTAGAGATCGGAGATGTTAGGACTTCTCTGTCGTTCTGACCTCATTAAACCGTCACGGCAGACAGCCGATACAGTCTTAACTACCTAGGTAGAGATGACTACCGGGTTCAAGTGTTCGAATTCATACGGAATAAGTCCGATGCCTCCCCGTGATGATTGCCTTGAAATGAATCCATATTGACTCAAGCGGCTAAAGATGAGTATATGGGGACTGTCCGGAGACTATACATATCGAAGCCCAACCCGCAATGGATCAGTCCACGATATTGGCCTTAAGAAGGCTATCAGCCTAGAGAGTGTTCATATCTTGATTTATATGCGTTCCATGAGCCATGAAATGACTCGATTAGCTTGAGGACTATCTAGGTATTTGCAATGTGGGGGGGGGGGCATTGAGACCGACTCACCACCACCGTATCATAAACCCATCAGCATCCCAAGCATACATTGGTTGCTTGTTGCTTGCCATACAAGACAAATATCGACCAAACACTTAAGAACACTCGTATTCCTCCCTATCACAGGATCCTTTGACTTTAGCCTATGCCGCCTTTTAACCTTATGCCCATTAGGAACCACCTAGCGAGAATCTTATATACCGGAACAGCCTCGTACCTCCTAATAACTGGATTCATAGGCCGTGTGGTAAACGGCTGCACACTTTCACAAATATTCCGAATATCCTTACTCCCCACCCCCTGTTGAAAGAGGGGCAGGTTCGATTCCTGCCGCGGCTGCTATGCAACCTTTTTGTTCCTGGGCGAATTATTCACATGCATTGCAGGAGGGTCGACATCGGCCTTGCCAGAAAATATGAACTCAGGACTACAACTGACAACCTATAGACAAGTTCAAAATGCGCATCACAACGAACAATACCTTTCTTGAAATCCGGAGTCAGTATGATGGAGGTGGTGGCATATACATAAGCTCGGGTGTGTATGCCCCTCACCGTTGACAGTAGCTGGAATTCACGTTACTCTCTGAGAACAATCTGATCTTTCATATATTCGCAACATTGCACTCTTCGCTATCTGGGTACCAGCACATTTACCAAGATACTTAATCGCGGTACAATGCAGTTAAATCCAACATTGATATGTTTTACAGAATTGAATGCGCATACCTGCTTCTAAGAGTTAATGTCTGAGTCCTAGGTTATCTGGATACGGATAAGCTTAACCTATCGTTCTATTACACCTCAAATATACTCATTGTGCACGTTTTGGTACGCTCAATCCATTACTGGTCTTTCTATTTATGTAATTATTAAAGCATTTATATCGCATGCCGATCTCTCCTCTGCATCTTAATGGCGACTGCCTTTTTTATAGGTTGCGGTGGGCCCGACAGAAAAATGGACCTTTACCAACATAACAGTATGAAGGTCGCCAAACTTAGGAGTCAGTCGGACCTTTCCCGGCTACACTCTTACCAGTATCACCATGGTGAACATGATCACGGTCACGACCATGGTCGCAAAGGTCACCTTCGGCGCTCCCAGAGCCTCGACTCGGCATCGCTGCAGCTCAAGCGGCACCACCAGACGCTGGAGGTCCTCCAAGACACATGGGCAACCTCCTCATACCACCTTAGCAGAAGCGCGCTGCGCTGCACGAAGACACGGCAGCACGCCGAGATCCGCGCCTTCGTCAATGCAATGCAGGCCTACGACCAGGTGCTGCAGGACATCCGATTTGCATTCCCATGTACATTTCTCCCCGCCGCTGGCATGCACCGCCGTCACAAGACCACAACAGCCCTACCCTCAACCCTCCCACCACACCATCATCCCATGGTAATCGCGAGCCTCCAGAGCGCGTTCGCAGCCGTCGCCCACGCGTCCTGGCGCATCGAGAAGTACGTATCTCTCGGAGACGTAAGCGCGAGATGCCTCGAGAGGACGCACGTCGGCAGGGGCGGGATCTCCGGTCCGGCGGGCGTGTTGGAGCGGGAGATTACTTTCTTGTCGGCTTTTCTTGCGCAGTTGGGTGGTGCTGATGACGAAATGGATGGTTATGGTGACGAGGGTGGGAAGGATAGGGAGCGGCGCAGTAGACGAGGAAGGGGAAGCCTACACAACGCAGAGGGGAAAGACACTACGAAGAAGAAGAGGAGAAAGAAGATGACGAAGGCGACGACAAAGATGTCCGGCGCACTTCGGCAGTCCAAGGGAACATGGCGCACGCACCTCCGGATGCCGTTTGAAAGCGGCATGGTGCGCGCGGGCCCGGAATCCCCACTCCTACTCGACCTGGCATACCAGTGCTTCAAGCTCCTGGATGCCCTGCACCCAGCGTCTACGCCGAAGACGGCGCGCTGGATGCTCGACAACGTCCTCGCCGGGAGGCCCGGGGAACCAAGCGGGCGGGCTCTCTTACGGCATAAGGTAGAGACGATGGCTCTCTTGCGTAGCCGGGATCGTATGTGCGTCACAGAGCACGATAGCGGTACCTAGAATATGCTGGTCCCGAATCGCATTCTCCGAATCACCTATAAAGCAGCCTCAAGGGGCCAGTGGGTATGTTGCAAAATCAGCTGTGTTGCCGGAGGGCAGTGGAATCCTGACTGAGCTTTTCACACATGTTGGCATGTGGAATTAGAGGCTGGTGGATGAAGTCCCATTGAAGTGACTTGGAGCTGCATCTGGAGCTTCCGGTATTTAAGGAACCCTGTTGCCAAGAAGAGCCGCGGCTGCACCAAGCCAGCAAGCGGGAAACTGCAGTGGGGGCTCCCCGCAAACTTGATATTGATCCATATCAGATCCTGCGCTTCGTACATATGCATTGCATAGTTCTGTATGCACTTAGGTAGGTAGACATTCTGAGAATGCGCTTCGTACTTCGGAAGGAATCATGCATCCCAATTCTACCGTATAGGTACGAGCAAGAATCAGAAGCAGAAACGCAAACCCGCAGTTGTATTTGGTGAGTGCCTGCCGACTATCTCGCAGCTGTCTATCATCCCTTTCGAAGTCAAAACGCCTTCATTGCCTAACGCCTAGTAGCATTACAAGAAGATGCCCACCCAGGCCGTCTTGTTCGTCACATCTGATTCGCACTCATCGACCGCGCAGAGTACCTTTCCCTTGCTGGTCTTCAGGTCGGGTCGGAAGCCTACATCGATGGGGTTCCTAGCCGATGGTTTGCGGTTGTCGTAGCATTTCTTGCAGTAGACCTGTAGTTGTGTCAGCATATCAGATGTGAGCAGCCAAACGGGGAACCTGTGTCTAGTCTCACATGTCCGCAAGCCTTAACGGCAAAGAAGTGATGTTCGGCCTTGTCTTTCTTAGAGCGCGCCCTCTTCGAAGGTGTAGCTGCTGAAGATGCAGCACCTTCCTCTTCGTCTCTGTCGGGGTCGTAGGCAAGCTCCTGATCACAACTCGGGCAGATGGCAACCACATCTTCGCCGGTATCTCTTGTGAAACCCTCTCGTGCGGCTTTCGGAGGCTCGTGGGCGGGCTTGGGCGAAGGAGCGGGATCTTGATGTCCGCGAAATGCGTTATGTGCGTAGTCGAGCCGCATCCCAATATTAATGGGCGGGAGCTGAGGACCAAGGTTCCGTTCGCCGAGGAAAGCGATTTCTTCCGGACCATGCCGGTTCGCCATGCCGTGGTTGTTGAGGAAGCTGAACATGGGAAGCGGAAGGTTATGTAAGAGACTCGCGATGCGCGTGAAATGAGGAGCCTCGCGTGGTACATCCTCTTGGAGCTCGTCTACGGGCTGTTGCGGACGGTGATGATGATGATGGTGAGTATGGTGATGATGGTGGTGATGTCTTGTCTGCCTCTCTCTACGCTCACGGTTGTTATCCATACTGCGTCTAGGGTGAGGCCGGACTGGTTCGTCTTGGTCATCATCTGAGTCGGATATGAAAATGACCTGGGGTGATCCTCCGATGTAACTCCCGTCAGTGCGGGATAAACGAGGAGGACTGCGTTGTGAATTCATCCTGCGCGCATTTATCTGTGCAGCACGGCCAGGGAAAGGTAGAGACGGATGCGGAGGTGACTCGTCATCTAGTGTTAGGTCGATAACATCGGGCTCCGGCTGTCGGTGGCGTTGTCTGGATTGGCTTCTGTGGTCCCGATTGTTTCCAAGCGGAAAAACCTCCATGTCCACCAGCTCGTCCATCGTGGGCGAGCTGAGGCAGGAAATCGAAATTCGAATAACCTTATGTATGGATAAAGGAATACGGATGGATAATTCTATGTTTCACCGTACTCCTACAATACAATTCCTGTTAGATGTCGCTAAAAGATGCAGTATCAAGGATGTCCGCAACTGAAGGATGCGGTTAGAAAGGTGCAAGCACGCCAAGCAACCTACCGACTCGGCCGTGCTCAGAAGGAACACCGACTTGTATGCACGCAAGCGACTCGCCGTCAGGGATCACCGTCGCTTCCTTTTTCTTTTTCTGTTTTGCCAACAGACGCGAGAGGAACAATTAGAGCACAGGAGTTCTCTCCAATCGCGGGGCTAAGGGAGAGACACCGTTGTCCTGGGTTATCCGGCCCTAGATCTGAGTGTTGCAGAATGGATGGCGGTAATGGGATCCAAGTCGAGTGGGTGCGTGTCGTCGGGCCGTCTGTATAACTGGAGTCAATAGAAGAAGCGATCATAGGAAAGAAAGCATTATTCTGAATATCGCTAAACAGGGCTGCCGCCTTTGAGAACTCAGGGTCCAGGTGCTGTTCATATGCAAGGCCGAGCGAGACCCGCTCCGCTTCGTCGGGGTCGCTAGAATGCAAACGCTTATGGCGACTGCCGCCACTATGATATTGCTGATAACACGATAAGCCCTTGGAGACAAAGTCTTGATTAGGCAGGCTCCATTTAAAAGATATAATTAGGTAAACTCCGGCGTCTTAAGGCTGTATGTAGTAGGTCCATTAACTCCGATGACCTGGGCTCCCAACCTCACCCTAACCTCACCTAGCACTCTATTTTTATATATATCGTGCCCAGGCCGTCCAAGGGATGTACAATAGGTACTGAAGAACATTGAACGTGGAATCCACCCATACTGCTTGTTCCCTTATCCTTCCCCTAAGGCCCACGACACAATAGATACAATGGTAGCCCCATTCCTCATGGTGATAAGGCCTTCGTCGCTCGAAGTTACCACCATTAGGACAAGCAATTAGTCTCAGGTCCATATGAATGGAATGGGTGACATTCACTATAGTACTGTACAACCAGAATTATCTACTGCGAAAGCAACAAATGGTCCCAACGCATTGCTTTTTATCAACCTTTACACATGTGGTATCTTCTCGCCGTCTGCTTTGATCGCCCTGCTCCAATTGTCTCTATTACTCCCTAGCCAACTATCCGGATTGTAAAATTTCTTGGTTTATTGTGCTCTGGAAAATAGCACGCTGACGACGCCTTCCCTGTTGACCGCCAGGAGTTTGGACGCACCGTCTGACCACTTAACATCCTCCACTGCCCCATTAACTCCGGCCCTGGCTATCTCGGACCATGACTTGGCACCCTTGTTGTAGTGCTGCACCGTGACGCCGTCAGCGCCGGCCGTGGCTAAGAATTGCTGAGAGTAATCCCACGCGAGGCTCTGAACCGCACTGCCCACGTCCAGGACCTTGGCTCGCGCCTTATCGCCCTGCTTCCGCACGTCAAAAATCGTGACTGTTGTTTGACCCTTGGCCGTAGCCGCAAACCAGAAGCCGTTCTCCGAGAATTCTATAGCTTGGACGGGAGCTCCGAGTTCGAATGAGACGGCCTCCTCGCCCGTGGTAGTCATGAACAGCTTGATCTCGCCAGAGCTTGTACCGGCGGCGAAGATGTGACCATCCGGATGGAACGCGCAGGTCGTCAGGGCTGGGGACTGTTTAGTATGTGACCAGGCAAAATCCAGGGTTGGCACCTACCAGAATTCGTAAATACACGCGTGACGCGCTGTAAGTTGACCAGGTCGTAGAAGATAAAGCTCTTATCCGAGCCGACGGTCGCTAAGATCTCACTGCTAGGGTGCACGGATAGGCCAGTCACGGGTCCTGCGTGGTCTAGGAAGGACGCAACCTCACTGCCACTGTCGAAGATCTTAACTGACCCCTTGGCTGTTGCGAATATGACCTTGGAGCCGACCCATGTCGAGCCGGTTACGGGTTCGTCGATCTTTAGCGAGCGCTCCACTTTGTCGGACTCGATAGAGTAGATGGCCACATCGCCTTCCAGGCCAGCAACCGCCGCATATCCCCCTCCGATCGTAAGTGACGTAGCCTGGGAGACTGGGAGAGGGTTGGAGGTCCCTACTTCGAAAGCCGAGATGTCTTCGGCGGTCGCCCATCCTTTGGGAACGGGTCGCTTCTTCCGGCTCTCTGACAGTCTGCATATGTATTAGCTTGGGCTCCTAAAGTGATTTAGCATGATGACGCAACCCACTTTGCCTTGGTCTCATCTACCTTCGCTGCCAATTCCTCGGGGAGACCCTCGGTATCGACAGCCATGGCGTCGCCACTGCTTGCGCTGCCCGCTGAGACCGTCACCTTGGACAGCGCATCTCTAGCCTCGTCTCGCTCCTTGGTAAGTCTAGCGATGACGCGGACGGCGGCATCGTGCTGGTACAGGGCGGTCGCGAGCTCTTCCCGTGTCCGCGTGAGCTGCTCCCTCAGATTGTATGTCTCTAGCGCAAGCGCATCCCATTCATTTTGGAAGGTGATCAGAAGGGCGGGTATGGAGGTGAGGCTAGGCGGCCGGGGCCGGACGATGCGGGAAGATTTGACAACGATAAGGTCTTCGGGGGATAAGTCTTCGCCAGTAACTGGGTCTTTGCCGTTCTCCTCGACGTACTTCTCGATTAGACGCTTCTCAAATACGGCGCCTGATAACTCATTCGTCAGCTACATGGAGCAGCGAAGCAGAGTTGATTGTTTGGAGCATACCCGATACCTTGGACACCACAGGCTCCTGGGGAGGCTCGCCAGAAACTAGGTAGCGACGCGTTAGAATCAAGATCAACCGGTGGGCAACGAATACATCGGCGGCGCATGAAAATACTCACTTGCGCAAAGCATATCGAAGGATTATTTTGCAATGTGTGTATATGGTCGATATCTTACAGAGTCCTAAAACGAGTTAAACTGGAAACAGATATAGAAAATCCCAGACGGTAGTGGTTGCTCCGGCGAGATGTGCTTCAAGGATGGAATTGAAATTTTGAAGGTCGACAAGCTCCCAGCCTCGTGGAGCATAGTGCAGCAACAGCAGTTGATCAGAAATTCCCAATGCAACACCGAAAGTGATACAAGTCGCGCTTGGGCTGCAGCATCGACAGATGACCCACATCGGCATTCGGTTCTTTCATTTTCCGAAAAATGGTAGTGGGGCGAATCCTGTCCGGTTCTAGCCCAAAGCAGAATAGTCTATATGTCTGCACCCAATGCGAACCCCCACCAACAAAAGCTCCAGCTCCGTTCCATCGTCTTCGGCAACCGGCGATGTCAGGCCAGCGGGGGTGCCCCGGCTACATATGTAGCCGAGCGGCTCAACTTGAACAGCTTCAGATATTACGAATGGTGATGATTCTCTAGTCTAGAGTAGGCACGCTTATCACGCGCACTCTTAGATTGGTGTCCTGCAATAACAAAAACAAAATGGCATCCCCGAGCCTCCCACCGATGACCTCACTCCCAACAGCCTCCGACGACACCCTCAAATCCGTCCTCGACACGCTCTTCGAGCCTTCGTCCGGGCTTCATGCCGTTGCAATCCCGTCAATCCGTGATCAATTATCGAAACACGGCACCGACACCCCCTTCACCTACACCGCACTGATCCAACACGTGGGATCCCTCCTCTCGTCTCTCGCCTCCACCACCCCAGAACCCTCCTCTACCTCCACCTCGTCTCCTCCTTCCCGCGCAACCCTCCACGCGATCCTAGGCTCGCACCCCCGACTCGGCGCAAAGAAGGTCGAGAGCGCACAGAGCCGGGCGGAGCAGGCGCAGCTGAACGCGGGCGCGGGCGCGGAGGAAGAGGCGGCCCAGCTGGCGGCCCTGAATGCCGAGTACGAGGCCCGGTTCCCTGGACTGCGGTACGTGGTGTTCGTGAACGGGCGCGGCTGGCCGGTCATCATGCGGGACATGCAGGAGCGCATCGCGCGGGGCGATATCCGGGCCGAGGAGCGGGAGGCCATCCGCGCTATGCTGGATATCGCCGTCGATAGGGCGAGGAAGCTTGGTGCTGTGGACCATGAAGGGTGAAAGAGCGGCGAGTATGTGGGAGTAATATCCCAGGTGCTGAGGAGACATTCAGGAATTGCAAAAGCGCTCAACTCGATATGCCGTGCATGATCAGCACCCTGGAATTCGGTCTACTATGGACGGCCAGCTGCGGATTGGCGATTCTGTTGCAAGAGTCCTACCCGGCATCCTTACGGCTTGTTTCGCGACCAACCTCATACGCGCTATCTGGAACGAAGCGCTTCGTCGTATATAACAATACCGAGCTGAGATACGAACGCTTTATTGCATTTGCCGTTTCCAACCCGAGGGGTCGGCATAAAATAAACCATCCCGCGAGAATGATAGTAACGCGTATACCAATCCATTTCCGTGTATAACCCGAACAATTCCGCTCGCTTGCTAAAGCCAACCAGATACCTATATGATGCTCCTTCCCAGATCCCATTCCGATACGTTACCGATATCCCGTTACCATCCCTTTCCCATCCTATCCTGACCTAAATAACCCAAGGAATACCATCCAGTTCATCAAGATACTCTTCGTAGAAGTGCTCACCCTGCTCCTCTCCTCCCCCGCGCCCCTGCCCCTCCCTATGCTTACTACTACTGTCTACTCCCTCGGAACATCCCGTCGCGCGGTGCTCCTCGGAAGAGGATGACGATGAGCCGCCGCCGCCACCGAAGAGGACCCCGAAGTCCGCGTATACATCGTCCATATCATCGTCCGAGAGCTCCGCATACCGCCCGTCAAGGTCCGAGCCCGGGAACGCGCCCTCGTCCTCGTCCCCGTCGTCGCCGGGCACGGGCGAACATATGCTGCTTTGGGGCGCTACCGCTCGTTCGTGCTCCTCCAACCCGCGGCTCGGCGAGTATGCGGGCGCGGGCGGCTGGCGGAGGGGTTGCGTCGCCTCCCCTTTCTTCTCGACCCCCGGGCCAGACACGCCGTACATGGGGCCAGGAGGCGACGGCGACAACAACGACGGCGCCGTTGGAAAGGTGGTGGTATGTGGCCTCCACGCGTTCGGCACCCCGGGGCCTGCGCCGCCGGGACAGCCGGGAAACCGCGCGGCTGTGGCGCTGGTCTCGGGCGCCGTGACGACGAGCAGGCCGTGGTCGAGGGCGAGGGCGTTCTGGCGCGCGGCGAGCCCCGCCATGTGGACGTGGCCCCGCTGCACCGCGGCCTGGCGCACGCTGATGCGCACCCGGTTGAGGATGGCCGCCTTGCGCACGAGCGCCGTCTGGTGGCCCGCCTTCTTCACCTTGGCCGCGTTCAGCCGCCGCAGGAACCGCGTCAGCGCCGACTCGCCGCTGCTCTCGCGGTTCAGGATATGCGTCGCCGGCAGCGAGTACGGCTGCGACAGCCGGCTCGTGATCAAGTGCAGCCGAAGCCGCCGCTTCTTGCACGGCAGCGACCCGGTCCCCGGCCCGTCGACGTCGTGCACCGCGCGCTGGCGCTTGGGTGGCGGCAGCGGCGGTCGAACCCTGACGGCGAGCTCGGCGCAGGCGACGCGGTCCGCGGGGATCGGTGCGCCCGTGAAGGGATAGGCGGACAGCGATCCATTTCCTACGGTCTTCTTGTAGTCGCTCGCGGGCTTCAAGTGCTGCTGTACACCGTCACCCGTGCCGCCACCGCTACCACCGTCATCTCGAGGAAGAGGCCAGCGCCAAGGCGAGGCGGCTGTGCTTACGGTTTGCTGATCATGATGGAAAGGCACGGCTGCCGGCGCCCTCCTGGTTACCTTCGTCACCGCTGCCGTCGCTTTTAATGCTGCCGTGGGCGACGTCGGGCAAGTCTGCGACTCGCGCGGTGACCAAGCCTTTTTCAAGGGCCGCGCACGGCTCAGTGGAGACGTCAGAGCAGTAGAGAGACTGATGCCACCGTCCAAAGCCATCCCGGGTTCGATTGGGGAATCGTTTAACAATCCAGGTGGGAGGCATGCAGGCCATGATCCGAAGCGTCTCAACAAAGGGTAGCGGGGACCCAAGTCTGTACCCATCTATCGATCGCCGGCGAACTCCAACTTGGGGTAGCAAAGAACACACTGCGGTTGGATCCAATAGCGGAGTCCCTCGAGTTGGTCCTTGTGACGCTCTTTCTTGGCCTCACTAAGATCTTCCGCTAACCTAGACCGAAAGCAAAAAAGACTAGAGATGGGTTTGGGAAAGGAGGAATTAGGAGCGGAAATGGCGGCTCAGGTCGGGAAATGTGACATGATCGCGTCCTTGGTCCGAATAACGTCAAAATTACGAGCGGTGATTGAAACGTCTATTTGGAGTACTACGTACTACCCCAGTTGATGTAATGCGTCTCCCTGTCGTGGGCCCGGAAAAGAAATCACAACCAGCTGTCAACTCGGTGTTTATCGCCCATAAGCTTAGAAAGCAAGGTCGCATGGAGGACGAGGCGAAGGAACACGTAGACAGAGAAGTAAACTGACTAAAGACTGCAACTTATGTAAGTGAGGATGAAGAGAAGTCTGCTTCTGGGTCAGGTTGAAGTAGGTTCGATGAATGGATATCAACCCAAGGATCTGGTACTGTGGGGTAATCAAGGCGGATACCAAGGTAGAGGGAGGTGACAAGGTATGACCTTAGGAACTTTATGTATTTCCGATTTCTAATCTTCAGTACCAGTGTCTCTCAACCAGTCTATTTCGCACATTCTGCAGGGACCTTGCAAACAAGGTCCCAAGCGCCCAAGGATCGACAAAATTCACTAAAATATAACGACAGGGATTGGCATGCCACCGTCGCACAATTTGGAAGTGCCGGCTGTGGTTAGATGACTTCTCAGATTTCACTGCAACCTGTAAGTAGCTGAATTTATTCGCGTCCGGACTAGGGAGTCCCCCCAGTTTGCAGTCGGCGCTCGAAATTACAATGGGTAAATCGAGAATCAGTCGCGTTAAAAGAAACGGATGATGATGTATTTTACTATAGCTAATAACCTTGTCGTGTGCCTCTCCAAATCGGGGCGGCACGTTTTGCCGGTCATTCGATCTACGATAAGACCACCGATGTAAGCCGTCGGTCCGTCCAGAAAACAGATGGGAGGAGAGTTTCGGGAAGCCCCAGCCTGGGCAAAATACGTACGAATGTTCCTAACCCGAAAGAGGGAAGCGCTATGTAGCAACACGAGTGTGCATGGGCGTGAGGCGAACGAGGTGTGTGGCCCTAAGAGATGTGTTGAAGTGGCAGCTGACTCGGAAAGGTTTGACAACTAGGATAACCCACCTATAGGACAACGACTTCACTCGGGGATTTATGCTTGAGCTTTTGGGCAGAAATCCGCAACAATATTGTTTGGCTCACAACGATGTTCTCGAAGCTTTTTCGACAGTGGAGGGGTGACTTTGTAATGACTAACGGCAGGGGAAGGTAGTGGTGGGTTATGTGGTGACATGGCCTTCTCCGGGTTCATTGGCTAATTAACTCCTTCATTTTCAGTTTTCCCCCCTTCTTTCCGCTGGTAAGACGTCTACGCCAAGTAAAAGTACGGCTTGGACGACTTCCGACAGCCCATTGGGCGTTCTCCCTGTATTCGTCGGACGAGACACATACGTCTTAGGGCGATAGGATCGTGCGAAATGCTTGAGGGGGAATAAGAGGATCCGGCCGCTTTGCACAAAAATATACCTAATAAGTTAAGCCTAGAACTTCTTGTCTGGTTGTTGTTACATATTAAACCGACTAGGGAATTTGTTTGTCGAAGGCAGTGCTTTCGCAAGTTCTTTGCCAGTGGATGTGCTTCTGAAAGATGCGTAGGCTGGAGCGTACACACCCCTGCTGGCTATGCATTCTCCGTACCATAGAAAATGACGTGCGGTAAGATCCACCCACTTAAACTCATCCCCAGTTCCCCATACCCATATGTACCCCAGGGTCTCTTGCTCTTGCTCCATGTTTTCCATACAAAACGTAACTCTGGGTGCATTGGTGATGCATATGGCTCATCCGGCAATGCGACAAACTTTCTGGGCGGACTATAAAGCGGCTAGCTTTGTAGGCGTCCTTACTGCTGGTTCCCCAAAAAGACCCTGCTAACGTACAGCAGGATCCCGCCAGAATCAATAGGAAGTACCAAGGAAGGAACATAACCTCCGACACCTCCACCAAGGCGGGGCAGACCCAGCAGTTGTTCTCTCAGCCTTCGGGAGGGGACGTCAATCCGTGTCCCTGCGGTCTCCTGACGGCGCTTATATCATTTCAGGAGCACCTAAATAGGACCCCTCCCGACAGTGTATTACGTATACATGAAGGGAGACTTCTGTGAGATTTTAAGAAAGGTTACACAACCTTCGAAGTGTTTCGCGCAGCCGAGTAAAGAGTGACAGACAGCCGTCGAAATTCATGCCATTACAGAGTCCTCCGACCAGCAGACGCATTGTCACATAGTCTGCCACTGATATTGGTACCTAGTGCTACGGCACGGATGCTTGGAGGAGGCTAAGTGCAGTTGGCTCAATCCCTTGTTCGAACTCTCCCTACATGACTCGTATGCAAAGTGACGCGCAGGTACTTCGTCACGCTGCCTAACGACACCTGCGTAACATAAGGCTCGCAATCATCTGATGGCACTCTTAAGTGATCAAATGTCATTGCGGTCGGGCTTTGCTTGTTGTGACGGGACTGTCCTTTTGTGCCGCAGGCTCCAAGTCTACGGAACAGAAAGCCGTTTCAGGGAATTCCTTGGTATGTTTTTTCGATAGATGGGCGTAATTGATCACAAGAAAATTTCCCGTTAGGATGAGGGACGGAATCGCTTCGGCTGCACATCCCTCTCTGCTACATGCTTTTGTATTGGTCCGTCCATTGCTGATCCAATAATTCTAAACTCTCAGCTTGGCAGTCGGTGTACGAAGGAGGTAAGGTTATTATTCCTACTCGGATACCAAGACTGGCTAGGAGTTGCTACTACTCAGCTTCTCAATGGCTAGAGTTATGCAATGCCGGGTGCGGTTACCGTCTCTCCACAGCCCAACAGCTGCGGCCTAAACTGGGCTAAATACAATTTACGAAGTACCTACTCAGGCGATCATCGGCTTCCGTGGTGATCCTCCCAATCACGGATACGGGAACTGCCAATGAGAGCTATTTCCGTCATTACAGAAACGGTGATTCCTTGTGATATTACGTCCACAAACTCCCCTACTCGCCAGACACCCGATCAGCAGGGTTCGCGTTCAGGTGGTTGAAACAAAATTTCGCGCGGTAAGCTAAAGATTCGCAGGCGATTCTGATGCCAAAACAGAAAAAAAAAAATTTGGGAAAAATTGGAAAATTTATATTTACATAAAAGGTATAAGTGAAAGTAGCCTGGAAGTTCCCGTATATGCCTATCAGTTGAAGCTAAGGAGTAGCTATCCCGAGGAGTGGTTAAACGATTATATCGAAGTGCGCGAACTTTCGTGTCAACCACCTGGCGTTGTACATAAACAGCTGGGCCAACTAAAACAGCTCATTGCAGGACGACTAGAGTACTTGTCGGTTTCGACGCCCATCAGCGACGGCCGTAATGTAAAAGGAGCCCCATCCACTGCCGCTTCCGCCAAGCAGGATGTCAAAGATGCCATGTCCACCCTTCGCGGAGCGGCTCGATGGCCTGAACCCTCGTGTCTCGCCATCGGCAAACAAGAGTGTTTATCGAGCTTGCATACATCTTCAATAAGATATACATCTAGATAGTCATCAGCCATAAGCCACGTTTAATTGGTCGTTTCATTATCCCTGATGGTAGTCGACATGTCAGTCAGGCTTACCAATGTTCATATTTCCTTGACACAGTTGTCAGACACCGAAGACTCCAAATAGCCTTAGCCATGGTTTGCAAAAGGAGACATAAACACTCCGCAATATACTTCCTTGTTTTCCCCCTATCCCCCCACCAGCCACCAACTCTAAATCAACAGTGTTATATGCCGGTGGAACCTTGCGTTATTCCGTCGCGTCCCCTTTATAAGGTTACGGATATGCTCGAATTCACAACTCTCGACCTTAAACGCCCCTCATATTCCGCTGAGTCGTATCCATATTTTTCATCTCCCTGCCCACTTTTAACCTGAAATCCAACAGCGGCCTCTGTCCACTCATACATGATACTCCTCCTTGAGAGAGCCAAGCTCATTGTATATAAGCACTTCGGTCATCTCCTACGGTTGTGTGGCATGACTTCTCCGTATGAAGCCCTCGAGCTTGTTCAGTTCCTTTCGGCATATTTGGCAGTCCTGGGGCGGAATACGGCCAAAATTAACATAGCCGGTTCCATCCGGCGGCATATTTTGCCTCTTTTCCGCGTGTTATGATATTGCCGTGGTGTAAGATGACGCCGCAAAGATTCCAATTGGATATTTGTTTGGAAACCCTTCAATGCAATGGTAAGCATCAGTATACAACGGCGTACGATGCCCGCATTAAGCTCTGCCGCATAAGCAAAGAATGCCATCAGACGCTATCTTTGATGACCACCCATATGCTGCTACACCTACCCTACTGTAAAGTGTTAAAGGATATAGCACGTACTTGCTCTAAGCGGGTAATACCCATCGAGGAATAGAGATACACCAACAGTCTCCAGGTACATGAGGCCTGCAAGGCAGGCGAAAACCACACCTAACTCCTACTCCGGCGGAAACCGGAGTTTAAAGACGAAACCCAGCAGGACTGGGAGGACGCAGAAACCGGTAACGGCAGTGAAGACGCCAGAAAGCAGGACCTCAAGTTCCCCAAATCTCGAACTTCAGCATCCCAAGTCCCTTGTGCTAAAGTTGTTGTAGCGCACTGTCGTGGATATACGATCATCGTATAGGAAAGCACGAACACGACAGTTCCCGTACATATCGTGGCATTCGCGGGCTTGACGGGCCGGCCGGGGAGGGTTGCGAATATAGACAGGTTCAGGGCCATGGCTTTGGTGAATAGGACGGCAATCGCGTATAGCATCATTACTATAACAGAGCACTACATAAAGGGCTGTTTCTTTCGCTACCGGAGCTGGCGATGGGATATCATAAGAATTGGATATAGCCCCTGTGGGACAGTCCAGGGCTTAACAAATAATATCAAGTGAATATGAGCCACGAGCAATGATATCTATAACAGTAGGGTGGAGTCTAATACGGTTTATGTGGTTATATCAAGTCATGGAAATAGACTTTAGTTCTTTGAGATCATAAAGTGCGGTGAAAATTCGGTCAGGGCAGGGACATAAGTTTTATAGTTCCGTACACAGAATGTTTACTGTGAAGTTCCTATATCCTTCGGCGATGCGCCATCATACTCGAGGATGAGGTTTTCACTGCATCCAAGAGGAGAAGACTGAGGGTAGGCTGGCACGTCTCTCGAGGCGAACCGTTCTCTCCCTTGAATAGCCAACAAGGATACGGAAAAACTGATAGTAATTGGAAGATGCCGGAGACCAGAGACACTACGCCCGCCCAACAAAAATGCCCTACCTATCCCTGATTGAAGCTACTTAAGAGCTAAACAAGCGTAATGCATAAAAGTGAAATTATAGTAGTTTGCGTCTGTTTTACTTAATGATTGCTTTCCTGCCTAGTCTAACTTCCAGTGCGGCTTAAAGTCGTTTGAACCAAGGCGACAGAGGAACTGACTAATGGGATTTTACATGGCTTCGGAAGAATGGTATAGGCAGCTTGAATCACAGTAGTATTATTACTATATACGGTGAGGTGGGCAAAGGTAACCAAATGTGCATGGTATACGTGACTGGTTGCCCAACGTATTCCGAAGTAGGAATCGCAACGGTAACTATATCATACTCTTCCCTAGACCTCAGGACGATACATTTGCAATAATTCGGGGCTTTTCGTCGTCTTCACGTATTCTGTTCTCAAAGAAGATACCATTCAGTGGCTCTGGTCAAGCAGTTCAGGTAGGAGAACTAGTCCTCCCAGCTCCGAGTACGATTTGGCCTGCTGAGCCTCCAGTTCGTGGGCTAGCGGCGAACTGATTTGCGTGTGTTGTGACGATAACAGACGACCTTTGGCTTCTTGTAACTTTCCCCACAGGAAACTGATCCCCAGGATAGCAGCTAAAGTGACAACACCGAGAGCAACGCTTAGTCCAATACCGACTGGGCTACTGCCGCCTCCAGAGGGTGAAGCACCACCAGATGACGAAGCTGACGAAGAGTTGCTAGATAATGGAGCTGAGGTAGCTGTCGCTGTGACCTGGGTTGCACCTAGCCCGTTTTGTCCGAGTACGTCGAGTACCGCTACAATTGCACCCTGTCTGTGAACAAAGAAATCTCCATCGCTACACCAAGAGTCGTCCACACGAAGGCAGCAGGAGGTTGTTGTTGTTGTTGTAGTATTTAACGCCGGGGGGACTGCCGCAACGCGGCTATCCCAGAGCCTCCCTTAGGGCATATTGGGCGTGCTAGGCTAGGTAATTTTACTCTATATACAGAAACCCATCTAGCAAATCTCGTC